>JABMLP010000005.1:1800000-1963927 GCA_013176395.1 Venturia oleaginea
ATTTCGAGAGCGCGCTGAGGCGTCTTGATTTTATGCAGGGCCAGATAATTTGATACTTCCTTCCTTCACCGCGCCATCCGGCGGTACTAGTCCTACGACACTTATGAGCAATCAACATCTTGCCAGTCAAGAATAGGGACAACTTACCTTTAGCCTTCGTTGCCGCGGCCATAGCATCAACCCAAACTTTGCAGTCTTGTTCAGCGTTGGTTTTATCCTCGATTAGGTTGAAAGAAGTCTGACCTCCCTCCAGCACGTCGCTGAAAACAGGCCCAGGCTTGACCGGCGGTCAATCCGGACTACCTTACATCCTGAAGGCATTGGGATCTCCACTTCGTGCGTGGCTGGTCAGATAAGCCCAGTACGTCGGGGTGAAGGTGCTAGATGGTGGATCTGGGGCCCCGAATTGAAATTGAAGAGGCGTTATGCCGAATCGTCCAGTTGGAGGGAACAGAGCGAGCAGATCGGAGCCATGTCCAGCGCCGGCATGAGCATATTGAAACATATAGATCTTGGCCAAAGGCTGATACGCCTCTGCGAGCCAACGGGTATGACTGCCGAAAGTGCTGGAAGCCATGTACGCACCCATCCTATCCTTTTGTGTTTTGAATTTCCCATTCATGGTCCCAGGAGATGGTAAGTGTGCTAGAATAGCATTCGTGATTTGCGTTATATTGCCGTACGCATCTGCGATGACCGAGAAAAAGTCTTCATTAGACGCCACGCCCCCGGAAAACATGGTACCTTCGTCTTTAACGTGTGTAATGAGGAGAGACTGGATGTTCTTGTCGAAATTGCCCGACAAAAGCTCGAGAGGTGGCGCCTGCCGGATCAGTGTGCCATCTGCGCAAGGGCTAAGAATCGTGATCAGTATAAGCTTCAATGTTAGCCTGATAGATGATACTACCCGAATCCAAATGTTCTGGTGAAGCCTTCTTGATCACTGTATCCTGTGCTGCTTGTAGTTTGGCTAAAGGTGCTTTTCGTAGACACTCGAAACCTTGCCCTCCGCACCCAGCCAGACTAGCGAAATTCTGGAACCGGTCCTCCACGGTGCCGTGGCGATCGAAGAGCGGAGCAATAGCTGGACTCATGACAGCAGCTCGTCCGAACAGAGGTTTTTCTATACCGCCATAAGCAACCAGTTGGTGTAACACGCTGCCACCTCCAGCGCTTTCACCCCATAACGAGACCTTCTGAGGGTCACCACCCACGAGATGGATGTAGCCCTGTATCCACTGGAGAACGGCGCGCTGATCGTGGAGGCCAAGGTTCGTAGCGTTTTCTTTCTCTGCGGTAGTGCCACCTAGAAATCCAAATGCTCCGAGCTGATATCAGTCAGTACTAGCAGTAGAAAAACATCCTGATCATTTCTACGTACTCGATAATTGCCTCCAACATAAATGACGTTGCTTTTCGAAGAGTTGAAAAGAGGTGTTCCATCATACACGCCGTCTTTTGTTCCTGCTATGTAGGCACCTAAATGATGCTTTCAGTTCTGAGACCTTCTGACGGCACGGCAAACTCAGCTCCTCACCTCCATAGATCCAATTGATCACGGGCATCTTGACTTCGCCTCTCATAGTTTTGGCAGGAACGTAAACATCCAAGAATAAACAGTCCTCCGATGTACCAGGACTTCCTATCATCTTGGCTTTGTCGACTAAATCTGCCATATATCCAGCAAGAGGTCCGATTGCTTTGGCAGCAATAATACCAGCGACTTGCGTCAATATATTGTTAAGCATCGACGGACTGACGGACTGTGGACATGAACCTCCTTTATCTCCTTTCTGCATGGTGCTCATTGTTTCTGGGGGGACCACAGGCTTCCTCAATCGAAGATCTCCAACAGGAGGTTTCGCGAAGCGGATATTGCTGAAAAAATACACCTACGAGCAGTGATATTAGCACAACCTCTTCCTTACAGCATGCAGCTTAGAGCGTCCATCGGTAGCCTTATCATATTTTCTAGCTTGGTAAGTTCCGTATGGAAGTTTTAGAAGAGGTAGATTTTCAGCTCGGCCGTTCAAGCTGTTCTGGAAACGCAGACCTTCGACCTCGACAGCGTAGCCCAGGAACGCCACCACACATTCTAAGAAGATTGCCCACATGATTTGATGGTTATATGCCATCGAGCAAAAGAAGGATGGGTATTGATACCATGTTGAAACATGGAGGCACACAAAGTCCTATAAGCTAGGGACGACGATTTCGACACACCTGCTCCGATAGTGCATAGCTTGGAGAAGCCTACACATCAGTAGTTTCTGAGAATTGCCTGTGCCGAATAACCAATCATGGTAGCTGTGCTTTAAATGGATTTTATGTTTCCTTAGGCCGTCAAACGGCATCATGTAGATGGTACGCAAAGGCGGTAGCCCTATCAAAACCATAACTTGAGCTTCAATTACCTTCCCGTGACCACAATAGGCATGCATGCATTTTGGCTCCTGTCCGGTCTGGACCCGATTCAGAATTATTGTGCTTGCAGTAAGACATTAACACTTGGCAATGATGCCTTAAACTTCCACTTACAGTGGTACACGTACCACTGTAGATTTTATTCATGCATGCGTAGAATGCCGTCTGGTCCGTGCAGGATCCGTACGAGAGAGGAACATCGAAATCTGGATTTCGGTACGGAGGTACTAGAACTTCTTAACGGACTAGAGTCTGCAGCTGAAAACTTCTGTTGATCAAAACGCCAATTGCTAACGTCTTTTCTGCAAGCACTATCAGTCAAGGACTGACTGACTGAGCTGCAGTGCTTCACTGGCACTAGCATCGCCCTTACCATCATCGAACATCGGCACCCTCACAGATCAATCAATTAGTTGTCCAGCAGAACGGAACCACAGACCTATTGTTATTTTCACGACAAGCTGAAACTGTATTGCAAGCCATTTGACCCCTGACAGACAGAATCCCCTCAACATAGATAGAAACTGGTGGGGCGTAGATCAGAGCCGCGGGTGAGCTCTCAGATTTTATGAATCTGGTCGGTCAAGATCTATTCGTAAACCACAATACAAGAAGGATGTGCTATTACCAACGTCGACTCGTCCATCATGCGAGGCTTCCTATGGGCCTGAACAAAGCTTGCAATGGTTTTAGAAGGCTCCATCTTCCAAGCTTTCCAATTCGATGGCCAGCAGAACAGAAGGATACTGGTTACCGCTCATTTGCTAGGTCGGCTGACCCCCGGAACATGACTTACTATGTAAGATACTTTGCTGATATGATGGTCGGTCGGGCTTTGAAACTGAAAATCATGTATTAACTAACTGTCTCTCGGTAAGATACATTTTCGGCGCACCTCGATTCGGGAACAAGACCTTTGTAGAGTTCCTTGAATAAAGCAGCCTAGAGTAAGACGCTAATTGAGAGTTACACACTTCGACGATTGCGTTCCAGCTTTGTCGATGACATTCATGACACTGACATTATTTTGATTCACTTCGTCTCATCAGGTTCCAAGGAACTGGTAGCCATCAAAGACGTCGCTATCATAAGCCCCTCCGAAGGATTTAAAGGCAACGCTGGTCTAGCGCCAAAGGACGTCTCTATCATCTTGTGCCATTGCAACTTGGATGGAAGGTGGATTGATGTTGCCATGAATTATACAGGCAACGCGCAGAGTTGGATGCAAAATGCACCTTGGCCGTTGACGGAAAAGATGTTCGGTGTTGACAATGTGAATTTGGTATAGTTCTTTGCTACATCAGGTTCTCAATCAGCGGGCTCTCACTCAGCAATAATGATTAGCCTGTTCTGGTACCCCTTCCTCACCCAACTGCTTCTACACTCGGCCCTTCTCAAACTCCGCCTTCACCTCCTCAGCAAATTCATCATTTGTCAAGAATTTCCAAGCAGTGGCAGCCATACCTTTCGAGGTGTCAAGAGTGAGCTGGAAGGCTTCCTCTGTAATAACAGCAGCAGTGAAATCTTTAGTATGATTCGAGGCTCCGTTCTCGGTGAGAATCGTGTAAATTGGATGAATGCCTGGGCATACCTGAGTTACGTTGCCTTGGTCGGTGGAGTAAGAGCCGGGATATGGTGGGATGTCTTCGTCTTCGGAGTCGAACGGCAGTTGCGGTGAGGAGAGGCCGGCCATGAAAGACGAATATGCTGAACAGAGGGCGCGGTTGGGGACCAGTTCTGCGTAGTTATTTGTCCTAGGCAAAGTCAGTCTTCGAAGCGACACATAAACAATCCTATCAGTGGGGGCGAAAATGGTTCGCTTTTTTTATGGCAAACGCGCATAAATCCGGCCCCTTTTCGATCCTACCGATAGAATCATCACAAACTTACTCCTCGAAAGCGAGCTCACATCCAGTCGCTAACGCAGCGCCCTCGAAACACTTGACCACTCTCGCCTGCAAGGCCTTCGTCTCCACGATAGTCGAGCTTCTCACGTTGTAGTCCATCTTCGCCCAACCAGGAATTACATTCGCTCTCTCACCTCCTTCCACGATGATTCCATGGATGCGCTCATTAGGCTTAATCTGCTGCCTCAACATACCGATACAATTGTAGGCCAGCACAGCGGCATCTAGCGCATTGATTCCCTCGTGCGGTGAAGCAGCAGCATGAGCGGTACGTCCAGTAAAGCTCGCCTTGAACTTGGCACTAGCAACGCAAGTTCCATACGCGATGCCGGTCACTCCGGGTTTTTTGGCAGGAAACATCGTGCCGGCCATCGGGTGTGTCATCATGCAACAGTCCACATCTTTGTAGGCACCAGCATCAATGAGTGTGATTTTTCCGCCACCACCTTCCTCGGCTGGAGTGCCGAGGGCGCGGACTCGGCCTGCGATTGAATGCTTCCTCATCAGGCTCACGGTGGCGAAGAAGGCTGCAAGGGAGCCTGTAGCAATGAGATTGTGGCCGCATGCATGGCCAATTCCTATACGAACAGTGAGTCAGCCAAGCGGACCTAGAACCTCAATATGATATTGATGTTAATAATTCTCTGGCAGATCTTAGGATTTGAGAGGGTGTTCGAAGATTTTTTAGATCCGAACACCTCAGTTGACACACGTGTGTAGAATGAGTATACTAGAAATCCCAAAGCATTATCCTCTACGCATTTTCTCCGAACACCCCCTGACTATTGTCAACTCGTCGGCACCGAAACAAAGGCAAGCATCAAGTGTTCAATCAGAGGAAGAAAATGGATCAGCCCACCTGGTAGCGCGTCATACTCAACGTTAAAAACTACGACTCGTCCACCGGAGCCATACTCGGCTTCAAAGGAGGTGTCAAGACCATAAGAGTGTGGTTTGACTGCTATGTCCAGAGACTGGAGAAGACCCACAATATTGTTGTGGGCCTTGAATTCCGCATAGCCCAATTCTGGATTGCTGTGGATCTGAGAAGAGGCCAGGTCAGTTGTTCAAAACCTCGTGGGCAACTGATGTACTCGCCTTCTGATTGATATCTCGAAGCTCAGGATCGAGCTTATCAATAGCTTCCTTGATTAATTGTTGGACCTCGAATGTGGAGATCTCTGACATGTCGAAAGTTCAAGAAGTCTGACGTGAAATGATTTGAAGATATGAAGAAGCTGAAGGTTTCGTCTCTTCATGGTCGAGAGATTGCCAGGAATCGACAACTTCTTATACCAATCAGGCAGGACCACAAATGGCAGCGTGATGTAATCGATGTCTCATCCGATTGGCTGGAAGACGCGAGCCAATCGCCCCACAGAGAAGATCGCCTCTTGTTGTTCCAATCGGTGGGAACTAAGAGTTGCCGCAGTAAATTACACTGGAGATGGCTAATCGGCAAGCCCTTTTGTTAAATATGGGTTGCCAGGAATTTAGCGATATCAATCCTAGGTTAAAATTGCCAGCCTGGTCCTGGTTGTGAGGTGAAGCAACATGAATTGAACGCTCGGCGTGATGGTAAGATATCTGTTCTTCCCTTAAGTTGCCAGAATGCCGCTGATGTAATCATCATTGCTTGGTAGCCAGACTGGAGCCTCGCCAAAGGAAAGCAACTCTCGAATCTCGGCCATTTTCAATCTTCGCCCAGACAGCTCTTGAACGTCCAAAGTCCGCCGCAACACTCCTGCCACTCTCTCGCGCGACAGTCTTGATTTTATCCATGATCTGAAGATCGGATTTTGCGTCTCAATTCCTGCTAGGAACAATGGCCATTGCAGTCGATCGTGGAGCTCTGTCCCGCACGATTCGAATGTTCTTTCTACGATGGTAAGTATGGTTTCAACTTGTTGCTTTATTTCTGGCCGAGCCTCAGAATCCCAGCTCAAGTCTGGCAACGTTGACCTAAAGTAGTATATTCGAAGTGCGTTGAATAGAATGACTCGTAGTCTGAGTTGACAAGAATTCGAGGCCGTGGTTTATCCGCCATCTCAGAAGAGTGCCGAAATACGGAAGAATATCTCTGGGATTCGTCAGTCAGCCCATTCCAGCAAACATAGTTCGAACCTCTTCGAGAGTCTTGGAACTTCGATCAATGCGGTCTTTGGTTTCCGTTCGCCCATATTTTCCAGAGATGTTACTGATATCTTGCCACAAAGGCATCATGACCCACAGGAATTCGAGAACGATAGAATTCTGGTCGTCGCCAAGGATTTGAAGATGTGGATAATTTGAGCCCCAGTGGTCTGCAAGAGCATTACGAGAGCCATCATATAATTGCTTGGTTTTCGAATGGTGAGATGTGAGGTACCGCGCGAGTTGGCCTCCGGAGCCCTGGAAACTACATTTGACGTCCTCGTCCAAAGTACACATGATTAAACGAGCTAGAAGACTACGGCCGTGAGCTGATAGCAGGGTTGTCGTACTGGTCTGGGTTCTTCTCGGTTCAATCGCCACACAGCACGAAACCAGGTCCTTTCCCTCGACATGATCCAGTATTGATGCGCTCAAATCATTCAACCGATGAGGCGCAGCGCACTTGCGTTTCGATTCGTATAGGTACTTGAAGAAGTATGCCGCCATCATGGTCGCATTGTCGAATTTCGTTATCTGCGTTTTGTAATTTTCCGCCATCTGGAATCCAGTCTGAAAGTGAACTTCAGCCTCGTCATGATCAGAACACGTGCTAGCATTTCCTAGTGGCCAATTATTAAGGGACACTGCGAGAAGAAGATGCATCAGCATTTCATTCGTCGATGCCATGTATAACAGAACCTTGTGTGTCGACCATTTTGGATCTTTAGTGGTTCGATACATCGAATATGTGGTTTTGTAATGTCTCACAGCTTGATGCTCGTCCATAGTGAGTATCATGGAGTTCGGCAGGGATGTACGATGGCTCGAAGCCAAGGGCGATGTAAGTATGGTAAGGCAATCGTAGCTCATAAGCATTTCTCGAGATCCCAAGTAATGGCAGCTGGGAACTTGAAGACTCTCGAGGTCAAACAACTTATACAGAACATCTGGATCAATCGTCATAGTGCCGTTTGTGCTGTCATGATGCAGTTCCCATCTGCTAGAGCTCGATAATCCGCCTGCAAAGAATTGACAATCTCGTTCCGACGCGATTTCAAGACTGCCAGCGTGGCCTGTAGACCTTGGAACGATAGACTTAGGCCTCCAAGCCCTATTACGCGACTTCACTGGGCCACAGCCTCGTCGCGTGGCTGCTATAGGTACTTGGCTGCCTGGATTCCATCGACAGGTGAGTCGCATATTCGTACACTTCGTGCAACAAGGTTTCAGCTGGTCGCATTTGACTCTACTCTCGCGACATGTGTCGCAACCTATTTTCCTTTTAGTGTCCGACTGACTGTATCAGGCTGGCTATGGGGTACCATCTTTTGATCTCTTTGGCTTTGGGTTCATGTTGCGGCGGGCTCCAATCACGTCAGATCGGAAGTATGGTTGACTTTTGAGTCTTTTTCTGTGCGAAATTTAGCGTAACTTAATGGGAGAGGAGAGATGGTGGTAGGAGGTACTGAGGGAGGTTTAAGACCGGACGTTTTGGCAATTGAAGTGATCGACCCCAACGAGTCATGCCAAGCAACAATTGGATTGGTCAGTTTAGGCGATTGGTCAGAGCATGGCGGGAAGGCGATTGGCTTGATCTTAGAGTTTGCCGACTGGACGAGGCTGAGCAAAACATTCACCATATTATTACGCTACCACATAGTAAGCTGCACTTACACCAATACTCAGAAGTAATAAAGAGCAGGCGAGATACCATTTTGCCATCGTTCGGCGATTATTGGGGGCGCCATTGGTCGTATCACAAAGCTTATCGATTAGATCTACGCACTTATCAGTGAAAAAGCGCTTCCTTTGATGATGCCTTCGGACCGGGATTGAAATCGGATTGAGCCATCAAAGTTTGAAGTATAGTATCAAGTAAGCTGGTGCCTCGGCATCATACATCTATCGGGGATGTGGCTCGTATGTAGTTCTCCAATCGTTTATCAAGTGTTTAGCTAATTAAGATCAGAGTGGTAGAGCGCCCGCTTTGCATCACGTAATGTGCGGGAGGCCCAGGTTTCGATCACCTGCTTCTCCAATTCTTTTTGCTCTTTTATCCTGGCGTTGAAGAAATTTCTCTTGCTTCGGTGCGCCTCTTTTTGACCTTTTGGTGAGTATGAGAGCATAAGCATGCGAGCGGTGTCAAAGAGAGAGAGAGAGAGCACTGATCCAAGAAGCGATATCTCTTGAAGTCAATCAGATCCTGTTAGCAACCCTCTAGGGGATGAGATTCCGTCAGCAGAGATGAAACCTAGATGGGTCAAAAACATTCCATATTTAAATTTGTGCTTCAGGAGTTTCGACCTTTGCATATTTACTCAAGTTGCTCACGTTAATACACGAACAGATACTATCCTTGATCATGACAACAATGTTGTTGACTGCCACCTCTGATCTCGTTCAGATGAAATTTGAGCAGGTCTTGCAGCCAGGCGTGAAAAGCAGTACGCATCTCTGACAAGCTTGAGGATATAGGTGACATGGGGGGCTGGCTATGCTATTTATCATATCCCCATTCTATATGTGCCCTTTCTCATTGTTAGAAAAAAAACTACCTTTATTGTGTCGTAGATGGTAATGATATCCACCATCACTTCTAGGTAGAATCATGCGTGGTTGCTTCGACAGCAGGATCTTATCAGACTCGATTGCTAGCCTGAGCAATATCGCAGCTTTTCTCTGCTTCATTGATGTTCACGTTTGACTTCGATCCAAGGATCCAGCTCTCACCATTTCCGGTGTTGTCCCCGAAGTTCTTTCTTAATCAATCATACTCGCATCCCAGTTCCACCCGAAAGATGAGGCTTGAAGCAGCTATGTTCTCAGTATTCGCGATCGTCGGCTAGACACGGAGTCTCCTATCCTCGCAACGTCTGTCTATAAAACACCTCCTCACGAGCAGAGTCTTATTTCAGGGAAAGTTCAATAAGGCGGACTCGGTTGAATGCTGTGGGATATAATCTTGCGGTATCAGCATCAATGCTCTAGCTGTTCTTGAAGTTGTCAAAAACATTTGTTCACGCACCTAACGGAGCGAAAGACAGTGAGATACCAATCTAAGAAAGATGAACGAAACGTCGGGTTCCATCACGATAAGCCAGTAACCATCGCCATCAGAATCAGGTCAACCTTGCCGAAACGACAAATCCACAACTAGACGGACCATGCAAGCTTTCTCATTTTCACCTCTTCAGTTTGAGTAACCATTCCATCGATCTGCTTTCGAAACGCAGGTCTCCACAGCACATCAACCTTCCATTAGCACGGATCTAGCTTGTCTTCTCTGTTACGACGTGCTACGGCGTATAAACATGAGTGATCGTGACATGGCGAAATTGGCCGGTTGCTCTTTGGACTACTGATCGCTAATCGCAGGAAAGTAGAGGAAAGAATCAGAAATGGGTGGTACCAAAGTGATCAAATCCAAGCTACGTCGTGAAGTGCATACCCTTGGACTTTCGGGTAGATGCGCGAATGCTAACTTTGATCGTGCGCGCCGACTATAAAGCTTGCCTTCGCAATTACAATTTTTGGCTTCATAGGACAAAAGCGCAAGAGGTCGATACTATGGTGGATGTGTTGGGAGTACGGCTGAAAATGTCTGTTTCGTTCCTGGGAGTCGTCAAATATGCGTATCCAATTCAGGGACTGTAATATTGTGCCATACCTCCAAAACTGGTGTACTTGCTGTTATTCAACATCATCACCACCATAATCTCGTTCAACGACAGCACCAACCTGTCTTCAATCTACGATCTTCTCCGCGTACGTCCTCTTAACTAGGATAATTTTCATTCATAACCTACCGACGCTAAGCACATAGAAAAATGTTTTTGTGCTCTCAAGCGGAGCAGGTGCTACCACAACATCGAATTCAGAGTCACCATCGATGGTCGCCTGGTCTGCGAGAGGGCAAGCTAACTGAAAAGTACGCTTAGCTCAGGCGCCTGCATTTGCACAGTGCGAAGGAAGAATTACCTGTAGAGTACTTTTGAAGCTCCTTCACAAATTAATCTTGATTGGGTGATCGGTAATCATCAGCGCAGATCACACCCCCGGTTCCTAGACTCCGTCGCAACAATCCGCGCTCGTCTACTTGCAAGAACGATTACGACGATTCTTGAGTA
Organism: Venturia oleaginea; assembly: GCA_013176395.1. NCBI lineage: Eukaryota > Fungi > Ascomycota > Dothideomycetes > Venturiales > Venturiaceae > Venturia > Venturia oleaginea. Next base: position 1,810,592 of record JABMLP010000005.1, read on the forward strand.
CGAGTATAAGAAGAACCTGGTGACTGTAAATGGGTTCAAAGAAGTCGAACTAGGACTGAAAGCCTGGCAAGCTTGTCCAAGGTATGAAACATAGGAAGCCCAGGGACGTGCCTGGCTACAATGATTTCATACACCTTCCCCAAGACATCACGATCCGAACCAATTAAGTAAGCAGGGCGGAATCGGCTTCGGAGAGAGAGGGTAACCTGAATTATAAAATACCTACAGCTGAATCAAACACAACTCCGCAGGTTGTATGAAACTGTATCAACACTGGGATTTCAAGATTTTTCAGTCGAAATTATCAGGCGAATCTTGGTGTCAGGGTTTCTCGCCCATTCATTGTCGAAAAAAATGTGTAATGGTGAATACCATCTTCAGGCTGCATGCCAGCGGCAGACGATGGCTGTGACATCATCAACAGTGATGCACCTCCCTCCTTTCGACAGAATGTCAGTTGAAGGCTTCATGCATCAGCATATTTTCCAAAAAGCTCGGCTAAAATTCATGTAGGGATGGGTGGTTGTATAACTTGTTTGTCCTGCCGGGCAATGGCAAAGACTAGATCTTCCGTTCTCCGGCCTGAATTTATCAAATAGCCTGGAGATTATCTCTTCGACCGCTCGAGTATTATTTAAGATGAGCCGGGTATTATACGATGGCTTTGGCTCAGTCAAGGCCTGCTCTTCATGCATGTCCGAATGCCGTCCCTTCATCTTGCACCGTCCAAACATCCATTGCGTCCTCCTCAGCAGTCAATTTTCCCCATCTCTTAATTGTTATCTGAATCTAATCCTCAATCTACAAACGACCTCGACGCCTTTTTTTCGACATAGAAACCCGGATCAGGTTTCCTGTTCGCCTTGATCTGAGTCTTCGTCAACCTCTCCTCGACTTCCTCCACGTCAACCAATTCCTTGACTTTCATGATCTGACCGGCAATATCGGAGGTTACGGGCATGAAGACGGTCTTCATTCGTCTGTTGAGCCCGAGAGCTGTGAGGACACCGCGGGTCTTGGTGGGCAGGCCGATGCCCGAGCGGAGGAGGGTAATGCGGAAGAAGGGCATTGTGGGTGACTGGTTGAATTTTAGGCGGAATCGGGTGTGCAATGTAGTGTGTAACGTACAGTTGATACCCTGTTAGGAGTGTTGGTGTAGAGAAGGCTGGTGGTGATGTTCTGCCGTGGTCACTTGAATTTCGGCGTAGGCCAAGTCCAGGCGCGAGCGTGATTCCGCATACAACGCGTGTGCACTGTACACTGAACATTCCACCACCACCAAAGGTCTCCATTGACTGACCACGACATATCCGGACGACTCCGAGATAGCACCTGGCTGACATATCGCGCGCCATGCCGCAAGACATTCGCAGCTTCTTCGGTGGCAAGCCGGCACAGAGCAGCCAGCCAAAGCCGCCCGCAAAGAAGACAGAGGTGAGCAGTGTCGAATTCGGATTCATTTCATGATCACTTCCATATGCTAATTCGTGCCAGACGCCCAAAGCTCGAGGACGACCTTCCAAAAAGACCACGGTCATCGAGGACTCAGATGATGATGTAGTTGTGTAGGCATACCGCTTCTCATTATGATAACCACCGAACTCACAACAGGCAGAACGAAGAAGGAGCCGCCGAAGAAAGCGACCCCAAAGAAGGCGAAGTACGTGTTTCGGCCAATTGTCTGTTCCTCGACATGTTCTCATGCAACACATTAGGAAAGCGGAATCACCCAAGGCTGTAGATACTACCACGTCCGACTACTTTGGCTCCGGCAACAAGCCTAAACGATCGGAACCCGCCAAGCCAAAACCAGATGTTAAGCCAGACCCTGCCACTCCTCCAGAGGCCAAGGAGGCTGCCCCTAAGCCAAAGGCGAAACCTGCCCTGAATGGAAAGGCCACACCGATAAGAACAAAGAAGCCAACGACCACATATTCCAAGGTCAAACGCGAGGATGATTTTGCCGACGTGGACAATGACGATGACATATTTACGGCCGATTTCAAGCCAAATGCCCGTGCAGATGGTTATGATGAAGGCACCGATGAAGAGGAGGATATACCAAAACCGCGGAAAGAGTCTTTGGGCCGTGGCAGAACATCGAAAATGTTAGAAGACACTGACGAATATGAATCCAAGGACATTGATATGCACGACGATGATTCTGAGGATAACTTTGTGGTGCCTGATGAGGAAATCGCGGAAGTCAAGAAAGCTTTTAAGACGACGAAGAAAGCACCTGCTGCTAGAAAACGAAAGTCTCCAGTTTTCGAGGACGAAGAAGAGAACGAACCTCCCAAGAAGACACGGAGAAAGGCGACCACCACGCGAGCGCCAGCGAAGAACAAGGCAAAGAATGATGAGCCGGAAAGTGCTGCAATGCAAGCTATCATGGCCAGCATACCGACAGTCAGGGCTCCTACGCCCCCTCCACGGGACGACAACAAAAAGTTCAATTTCGCTACCAATGCTGCTAACCGCGATGCTGCATTTGCCTCTGGAGGCGCGACCGATGTTCCTGAGGGCGCTCCCAATTGTTTGGCAGGTCTCACATTTGTGTTCACGGGTATCCTTTCTACCCTGGGCCGAGAAGAAGGACAGGCTCTAGTCAAGCGATACGGTGGAAAGTGTACAACATCGGTGAGCAAAAAGACGAGTTTTGTCGTGCTTGGAACCGATGCTGGACCGAAGAAACTTGAGATTATTCGTGATAAGAACTTGAAGACCATCAACGAAGAGGGACTGTTTGCCCTCATCAAATCACTGCCTGCCAATGGAGGTGATAGCAAGGCTGCCGCTGCTCACGATGAGAAGCTGCGGAAAGACAAACTCAAAATGCAAGAGCAGGCAGCAGAGGAAGAGAAGGAAGAGAAACGTAGGTCGAAAGAGGCCGAGAAGCTTAAGCTCGCCAAGGCAGCCAAATCTGGTGCTCCATTGCCCCTCAAGAATGAAGGACCTGAATTGGACAGCCGTCTGTGGACCGTCAAATTTACTCCCACCGCTATCAATCAAATATGCGGCAACAAAGTCACTGTCGAGAAGCTACAGAAATGGCTCCGCGACTTCCCACGGAATCAGAAGAAGAAGTTTAAGCTACCGGGTCCAGATGGTATGGGCGTGTTCCGCGCCGTGATCATTTCTGGGCCGCCCGGTATTGGTAAGACGACGGCTGCTCATCTCGTCGCGAAGCTCGAAGGATACGACGTTGTCGAAAACAATGCTAGTGACACGAGAAGTAAAAAAATGGTCGAAGATGGCCTCCGGGGAGTCCTGAGCACTACTTCTCTTGCGGGCTACTTTGCTGCCGATGGGATGAAGACTGAGGCTTCCAAGAAGAAGCTCGTCCTGATCATGGACGAGGTCGATGGCATGTCCGCAGGTGACAGAGGTGGTGTTGGCGCACTTGCTGCTGTCTGCAAGAAGTCTGAGGTCCCCATGATTCTCATTTGCAACGACCGCAAGCTACCAAAGATGAAACCCTTCGACGCTTGTACATATGATATGCCGTTCCGACGACCAACAACCGACATGATCAAGAGCAGAATGAGCACAGTGGCATACCGTGCTGGTCTTAAGATGCCTCCACAGGTTTTGAACGCGCTCATCGAGGGTAGTAATGCCGACATACGTCAAGTCATCAACATGCTCTCTACTGCCAAACTGGACCAGGAAGTTATGGAGTACGACCAGGCCAAGGGTATGTCCAAAGCCTGGGAGAAGCATGTTGTTCTCAAACCTTGGGACATTACCAACAAAATCATTGGCGGTGGCATGTTCGCATCAAGCAGCCAAGCCACACTGAATGACAAGATTGAATTGTACTTCAACGACCACGACTTTGCCCCTCTAATGTTTGCAGAGAATTACCTTGGTAGTCAGCCGATCCGTGCGCAGAGTTATTCTGGGAAGGAGAAGAACTTGAAGACGCTCGAGCTGGTATCCGAAGCCGCAGACAGTATCAGTGATGGAGATTTGGTTGATAGAATGATTCACGGTTCACAAGCGCAGTGGGCTTTGATGCCGACACACGCTGTATTCAGTTTCGTTCGACCTGCCAGTTTCATTTCCGGAACGTTGTCTGGCCATCAAACGCGCTTCACGTCGTGGCTGGGCAACAACAGCAAGCAGAGCAAGTCTTTGGCCGCTCTCTTCGTAATTATTCTTGGGCTAATCAACCTCACAGCTAAACTTACCCGCATTGTCAAAGAGATCCAAGGACACATGAGACTTCGATCGTCTGCTGACCGTCATGAGGTCCGCCAGCAATACATTCCTGCTCTTTGGAGCAAACTTGTCAAACGTCTCGAAGTTGAAGGCAAAGAGTCCGTACCAAGCATGATTGATCTCATGGACAGCTATTTCCTTACTCGCGACGATTTCGATGGCATTCAAGAACTAGGTGTCGGCTACATGGACATGGAGAAGATCAAAATCGAGACACAAGCCAAAGCCACTTTCACACGGATGTACAATACCGCATCTCATCCTCTGGCCTTCTTGAAGGGATCGACGGTTGGTGTACCTAAGAAATTGGAGAAGGTCAAGCCAGATTTGGAGGAGGCTCTTGATGAGTCGGAAGATGAGGGAGACATTGACGCAGCTGTCAAGGCAGAAGAGGAGGAAGAAGGTGACATCAGCAAGGACAAATATATCAAGGCGCCAAAGAAGAAGCGAGCTGCTCCTCAAAAATCCACTGCTGCTAAGGGAAAGAAGCGAAAGGGAGACGATGATGAGAGCGATGAGGCTCCGAAGCCCAAGAAGGGCAAGGGGAAGGCGAAGAAATAGCCTGCGCATCGCAACGCTCAGAACGCCACAAATTTAACAGCCATCACTATATGGATGTATGAGTAGGATATAGTTTTGGCGTCACGGCATTTTGCGTCTGCGGAGATTCCTGCATTAGGTTTTATGGACTGTATCCGCTGACCGCCAAGGATACATTGCGCATTGCATCTAGTATAATATGAGAATGGATAAGGCTGCGCAGATAAGTCGGCTACAGACTTACTTACTTGGACTCAAAATTGTCTACCATGATCTGATCATCGCCCGAAAGTCTTCGGTCTTTTCCTCAACCAATGACATCATACACTGTTCATCCTCTCATTCCACTTTCTGCTTGAACCTCGCATTTCACTTTCTTACAATTAACTCCTCTTTCCAGCCATCGAATAATACATCAATCAACTGAAATGGCCCCAAAATCCCTCGCAATTCTCATCGGCGCCGGTCCAACAACAGTAAGTCCCTAATCCCTTCCTATCCCCAAATCCATCACTACCTCTCTCGCCTTTCTAACAAACACATAAAGGGCGCCGGAATAGCACGCGTCCTCGCCTCCCAAGGCAACATGGCCGTCGCCCTCCTCGCCCGCCGTCCCGAACCTCTCCAGGAATTAACAAAGACACTACGTTCGCAGGTTCCTGGGAGTGTGTTTGAAGCCTTTCCCACGGACGCGAGTAAACCGGATGATATCAAGAAGACGTTCAAAGCAATCAAGGAGAGTAAGGCTTTTGAGGGGTTAAAATTGGATCTAGCGGTTTTTAGTGTTAAACATTCGAGTAGGAAGGGGTTTATGGAGGAGACTTATGAGGAATTCACGGACAGTTTGACGGCGTATGTTGGTGGTGCCTTTTCGTTTTCGCAGGAGAGTTTGAAGAGGTTTTTTGAGGATCATGGGGAGACGAATTTGGCTGATGGGGGTGCGAAGAAAGGTGTATGTTTTTTTCTTTTCTATCCTCCTTCGCTTCCCCACTTCCTTACGCACCACTAACCTATTCACATGTATATAGACTCTCATCTTCACGGGTACCCTAGGCGCTCTTCGCTGCAGCGCCAAATACGCCGCGTACGGCGCCACTCGCTCCTCTGTTCGCCAGCTTTCCCAATCTCTAGCTCGCGAGTTCAGCGAAAAGGGTGTGCATGTTGTACATGCGATTGCTAATGGAGGGATTGAGGATGCGAATGGGGAGGCGCAGAAGCAGGGGAAGACGATGAGCGGCGAGGCTGTGGGGAGGACGTATCTTTGGTTGCAGCAGCAGGGTGTGGATTTGTTCACGTACGAGTTGGACATGAGACCTGCTGCTGAGAACTTTTAGGTTGTTCAGGAGGAGAATCACGTGGGGAGGATGAGGAAGGAGAGATGGGATCGGGATTGTGATTACAAGTTCGATCGCGAAAAGATTCTTAAGATATATATCCCTTCCCCCATTTGACCATTTCTTCCTCAAAGATCATCTTTACGCCCCACCCATCTCAACATCCCCTTCTTCTCCACCCTCCTCTCCCTCCTCATCAAGCCCTTCTGTCTCCGCCTCTAAAATTAATAAACTCTCATCCCTCTCCTCCTCCACATTCACCTTCTCCCCACCATCATATTCGTATTCACCCTTGCACCACGCGATGCGATTACGTACTGTTTGCGCTGTTTCCTCGAGGTTTTGAACGCGTGTAATATTGATGGGGGTAATGCTCCAATTTAGGATAGTGGTGCGGGCTATTAGTTCGCTGGATAGTCGTTAGAACATAAATGGAGGTTTAGAGGCGTAAAAGATCTGTTCAAATTGAGGGCGAAATTTTGCTCCAAATGCGGGACGTCTTCCATTCTTGAGCATTCTCATACCACTGCTACTCGTCCTTGGCACTCAAAGAAAATCCGTACGGTAACCATAATTTCGAATCGGAATATGATCAGAAAAATCATGAAAGCCAATTTCTGGACAACTGAGAAACATCGAGCGATAAGAAAGAAAGATTCAACTTACGCCTCAATACCCTCCAACAACATCTCATTATTCACCAACTCCTTCTCACTCCATTCTTCGGGATTCTGGGCACCCCATTCGCTAAGTTGTTCCCATTTCTGTTGCAATGCCGTTATCTCGTGTGGTGTCGACATGATCGAAAGGCTGGAGGTGATAGGGAGGGATTGAAGTAGGGTTTGAGGGCAAGCGTAAATACTTGTGTTCTGGTTCGTTGTTTATTTATGGTTGATAGCGTCTGGTCAGTAAAAGTTTTCAGGGAGGCCGCCGCCGCCTCAGAGATTTTCTGCAGGTACGCGCGGGCCGGGGGGCCTTAGCCTTGCTGACTAATGTGGATCCACATTTTGGGGGGATTTCCCCACAATTGCCCGACTTGAGATGTTCTCTGTATTGGAATGCTATAGTTTTCAAAGGGGACAAGGTCCAAGATCTTACCGGTGAATTTGGACATGTATCAGGTGATAGGGTAGAACTTTTGTCACGGTTTAGTTCCATATGGCCCCCTCCCATCACGGTATCTCAAACCTTGAAATGTGGTCATAACGCGAGAGCTGATCAGTAGAAGTAACCATCAAGGTAAACTAGAGCCTCAAATAAGATGTCGTGTGATTCCTCTTTCTCTTCTCAATTTCCCTGGATTGCATTGTTGGGATTATCCATTTTTGTTAAATTACTAACCCCCATGACATCTACCACAATAGATCAAAGAGCCTCATCTAGCTCAGATAGCGAATACGCAGTTTCAAGCAATTCCTCTACGTCAGAAGGCATTGCCCCATCTTCGCGGGCGAGTTCTTCTTCCGAGGTTGACGATCCGATAATCCACGACGTCCTAATTGTTGGAACTGGACCTTCTGGGCTAGCCGTCGCTGCGCGACTCAAAGAACCTCTCCCTTCGGCTATCTTCACGGATGAGGAGCACTCCCGCTACCACTGGATCAAAAAACATACCGGAAAGTTGGCCGTCAAGAATTGGCGGAATGGTGTGGTCACACAGGCAAAACCAAAGGCCAAGAAGGCCGGTCCATCTGTTCTTGTTTTGGACAAAGAAGGCAGTGGTAAATGGATGGCAGCGTGGAATAGACGATTCCGCTTACTGGAGATCGAACAATTGAGGAGTCCCATGTTCTTCCATATTGATCCCCTAGATCGTGATGCTTTGGTATCATATGCCTCGGAGAAAGGACGCCAGAACGAATTATTGGAGATCGAGAACTGTGTCGGAAAGGAAAGGAGTAAGCATTCCAAAAAGAAAAGGACGAAAGGACCGAAGAAGTGGGTACCTCATGTTTGCGACAATGTAGGAAAATACTGACTCACGGCAGATTCGATGAGCCAGCTGTCGACGAAAGAGATAGACGAGACTATTTCACCCCTTCTACAAAATTGTTTCGAGATCAATGCGAGAGCGTCATTGCTCGATACGGACTGGCAGAGACAGAGATCAGGGAGGAAACACTGCAAGACATTGACTACGATTATGACGACTTCTCGCCAACGGAAAAGGTGTTTCGGGTCAAAACCGATCGCGGTTCACATCTTGCGAGAACCGTCGTGATGGCAGTAGGTCCTGCAAATGAGCCCACGATACCAATGGCTCCGAGAGCGGTAAATTCGGTCCCAGGCGATGGCCAATGCCATGCGATGGACATCAAGAAAATCCCAGACCCAAACGTGCAGCGGAAAGTTAACGAAGGAAGGTCAACAAGTGTGCTAGTGATCGGAGGCGGACTTACTGCTGCTCAAATCGTTGAGCGGTGTATAATGAAAGGTGTTAGCAAGGTTTATCTTCTCATGAGGAGCGAGTTGAAGGTGAAGCCTATTGATGTCAGTCTTGACTGGGTTGGGAAGTTCAAGAACCACGAGCATGCCACTTTCTGGAGTGCAGACAGCGATGAAGGTATGACGAACACCTATTGATGTCCTTGTTGCCGCGCTGACACCATCATACAGAGCGATTCCAAATGATTCTGCATGCGAGGATGGGAGGTAGTCTCACACCCATTTACCACAAAAAGATGAAGGGTCATATCGCTGCCGGGAAGCTGTCTATGCATACACATACCAAGATGGCATCGCAAGAATGGGACTCTGAGGCGCGAACCTGGACCGTTACAACCTCACCGCCAATTGAAGAACTGCCACATTTCGACTATATATACCATAGCACAGGCATCCAGACTTCGATTTCAACTTTGCCGTATCTCCAGACGATTCGCGAGAAGTGTCCGATTGAAGATTGCAGTGGCTTGCCGTGTTTGACGGAGGACTTGATGTGGAATGACGATGTTCCGCTCTTCTTCACAGGCAAGACGGCGGGATTGAGGTTAGGTCCAGCAGCAGCAAATTTGGCTGGAGCAAGGTCGGGCGCCGAGAGGATTGTTTGGAAGATTGAGGATTTGTTGAGTGGAGAGACGTCCGAGGCTGACCTGTCGTACAGAGATATTGGTGTGAACATGTATGGGGGATTGCCTGAGGAGTAGCAGATGGTTTCGCTGGTTTTTGAGAATGTCTTGCTACATACAGCCTTTGATAGGCTCTGTATATTATAGTCGTAGTGTCACAAATATCAATGCGTGAAGGTTGAAAGCGTATCGTCCAAGTCTTGATCCAAACCTTACTCTGTCAAAGCGTGTGAAGCTTTCTATACGTGGTATCAATAATCATCGCGTCTCCTAAGCTCCGTGAAGCTTCCTTGGAAGGTGTGCGTTATTGATTGCCTGGGCTAGAGAAGAACAAGAAGAGAATCATTTGGTTCAAGGCGAGCAATCAACGTCTTTGCAGCCGGACAGGAGTAAATGTCGATGAGAACGTCAACCCTGAGAATTTGTGAGACAATGCGTTGAAAACTATGGCCATGACTCGAGCTGGCAATCCTCTTTGTGGCACTTTTGACTTTTGAGGACTCGAATCACTTCTTACTGAGTCCACAACCTAACTGGAACAGTTATGACAGTAATGATCCCAATAGATATATGGAGAAATCGATTCTCCCTAGTCAGGTCACGTGTGTCCTGCCTTGTCATTCGGAGCATCCCATCTCGGCTCTTTCGCCAAAGCTCCATCATTCCTTCTACTCCTTGAGCGGCGCAACAATAACCACTCACCACCACCGCCGCTTCATAGCCTCAAACTTGCACATACCGTCTCTCAACTCGTCACCGCCAACATGGACTTCGAAATGGACAGGCCTGAGCCGCAGGTCACCATCACAGCGGTACGCCAAACCATCATATGGTTTGAAAAGAACGCTGTCTAACGTTGCTCTCTAGGCAGACGAATGGGCAGTCAAAATGACCATTGCGCAAGTAGATCTCAGCCTTGTAAACTCTCTGCGACGCGTAATGCTCTCCGAAATCCCCACCATGGCCATCGATCTCGTCGAAGTAGAAGTAAACACCTCAGTGCTCGCCGACGAGTTCATCTGCCACCGTCTCGGTCTCGTGCCCCTCTCAGCACACGATGTAGAGCAAATCAGATATTCGAGAGAATGCGACTGCGAGAACTACTGCTCTGAATGCACTGTGATACTATCTTTGCACGCAAAATGTACCGGGTCTGAAATCATGAAGGTGTACGCCTCCGATTTGGTACCTCACGAAGGACGGAAGAATGACTTGGTGGGACTGCCGGTCAGGAAAGATCCAAAGGGCCAGGGCGTACTGATTGCCAAGTTGAGGCAAGGACAAGAGCTGAAGATGAAGTGCGTGGCAAAGAAGGGAATAGCGAAGGAACACGCGAAATGGGCACCCACAGCGGCTATAGCCTTCGAATACGACCCTCACAACAACCTGCGGCATTTGGATCTGTGGTACGAAGATGACAAAGAGTCGGAATGGCCAGCCGGCGTGAATGCCAAGGAAGAAACAAAAGCCGATGACTCGGCGCCGTTCGAATACGACAAGAAACCGTCTCAATTCTACATGAGAGTTGAGACGGTCGGTGGGCTGGAACCTGATCAGATTTTCTTGCAGGGAATAAGTGTTCTGCAGAAAAAGCTGGCTGGTGTACTATCGGCTTTGGATGGCAGTGATGCGAATGGAAATATGGACGCAGATTACATGCCACGAAGTCCCGGTCGCGACGATGTGGGCGCAGGGTATACTACACCGTTCGGAGGTGGAGCAGCAAGTCAATGGGGCGGTCAGACGGCATATGGAGGTGCAAACACACCAGGCTACGGTCGCGACAATGCTTGGTAAATCACTAACAGAGGCAAAACTTGAATCGACAATCTACCGAGAGGGTGGCAAAGAAGCACATAAAAAAAGCCACGGCGCCATCTCTGACCAGCGTCTCCCACTTCATCTACTGAGGCTATCGTGGAGGGAAAGGAGTTATAGCGGATCACAGATAGCCACTTGGCTGCTTGCCAGCAATTTCATGGAAGAATGGACTACGAGGGATGTATGACTACTGTTTCGATCGGCGTTTAGACACCAAAAGGAAGTGCTCGGGAGCAGGGCGCTGATGGATTGGACACAAGACATACCCAATATTGTACTAGATAATCAAGGAAGAAGAAGAAGAAGAAGATTTGTTCATGGATCAATATCGGGCACGAGACTTGCCTTGTCATGCCAAATGGAACGCAGATCTCTGTGTCTTACTCTTTTTCCTGGTATCACAGTGAGTTTGCTGATTGAACGCGTAATCATCTCCCTCTGAGCAAGTACTCAGCCTAAATGGAAACTACTAGTTCAAGATCGATATCGTATAACTTGTGGTAGTTGACCATTGGCTACGTCAGTATGGCAGTCCAAAAAAATGTATGCTCATGGATTGTATCATGAGACATGCACGTCTCGTCTCTGCGAATTCTTCTTGATTCGTCGTCAGACGCTACATCTAGTACATAATATCGTACATAAACCGTTCAACATGTCGTCTCGTGTCCAGCGCATCAGCCATTGGCGACGACACAGATGTTCCGGCGCTTCCAAAATTACATCAAATACAACGGTAGAAGTAGTAGAGAGGGGAATATTTACAACCTTTCGCAAATCCAGTAGTCTATCCACACCATGCAAGTAGATCAACGCCATTCCAAGCCTTTATTCTTTCGTCCAAATTCCCGAGCGGAAAAACACTGTCGTCTGATGCAATCGTCACAGATTCTCTACGAGTTCTTTACGACGCCAACTTGTGCCGCTCTTAAGACCCTGCCGTTCAACGAATACCCCTTCTGCTGCGTGTGGAAAACAGTCCCATCCTCTTTGCCAGGCTGCGGCGCCATAAAAGTCGCCTCATGCAAATTCGGATCGAATTTCTCAGCGTTGACGCTGGGATCGAACCGCACGAGTCCATGTTTCTCCAGCGTTGATAGCAAGACATCCTCGGCCATTTGGAGGCCCTTGTGTAGGCCTACGAGGTCTTTGTGCACTTCATTCACTTCTCCGGGTGTCGCTAGTTTTGTTTCTGGGACGGAGTTGAGGGCGTGAGCGAAGTTGTCGACGGCGGGGATGAGGTCTTTTGCGAATTTTTGGAGGGCGAAATCGCGGGCGGAGACTTGTTCACGTTTTGAGCGGTCGGTTAGGTTACGGTAGTCTGCTATTGCACGGTAGTATGAGTCCTGGGTTGATTTGTTAGAATGTGTTTATGGTTTCGCGATTGATGTGCGAAGAGTGTTGTGCGAGTATGTACCTTGAGGTCTTTGATTTCCTTGTCTTTTGCCTCGAGATCTTTCTTTAGCTTTTCGACTTCAGACGGCTCGGTTGTTGCTGCCTCATCTGTTTTTGGTCCTTCCTTCGCTGGAGGCTCATCGGAATACCATCGTAATGCTATCTGCGAGCTCAATGGTATTATAATCTTTGGACGGAGGAGCGGCGATGCGGTGCGAAGAGATGTGAAGGATCTTGCGGGGAGTCTGGTGCTGGCTGATTTCGAGGCACGGAGGAGGGATCGTTGGATCATAGCTGGTATATGGAGATTCCGGAAATGTATAGCTGATGGGATGTATTTGGAAGGTGGTGAGCTATGATAAGGTTATGTTCGACTCAATTCAACTTTTTGCCCTCAGACGGGGATCTCAAGTCCGAAATAGGCGGCTGTCATAGTCAAAGCTTCTATCACTTTCTCCTAGTAGATACCTACCTCCCGTCACTCCATGCCTACTCACTGCATCTCGCACACAATGGACATCAACATCAACATCAACAATGAAGGCCTTCACATCTCGTCCAGCAACCCCTCGACCATGGACATTCGCTTGCGCCAAACGAAGCTTCGCCACCTCTCACTCCCACCATGTTCGTAGGCTGCACATGACGCGAGAAGAGAAAGACAGCGAAACTTCTGGGGCTACGGCCATACTGGACAAATGTGTTGATTTGTTCTTAGAAAAACATAGCACTATTTCCATGCTCGACCACGATGTGAGGGAATTGCGCCGTGCTGCTGATCGTTTGGAAAATGCAATTGCTGTGAGTCTGCAGAAAAAAGCGCCTACTCATTTTAGACAAAAGAGCATACCTGCTGGATATTATAGAGGCGGAACTTCTCGTGCTGTTATCTTCCAGAAATCTCATGTACCAAAAGACGAAGAGGAACGTCACGACGCGTTCCGACAAATCATCGGCTCCAATGATCCACACGGTCGTCAACTGAACGGCATGGGCTCGGGCGTCTCAAGTCTGAGCAAGATTTGTTTGGTCGAGCCTGCTCCCGCTGGAGCTGAGGCAGATATACTTTACACTTTTGTAGGAATGGGCATCGAAGGTGATGAAGTTGATCTCAACGGGAACTGCGGCAACATGGCTGCTGCTATAGGGCCCTATGCTTTCAACGAGAATCCAGACTTCTGCGGGAAAGGTATGGACGGGCGTAACCGTGGTTCTTTTCGAGCCCAGCCTACTAAAATCAAGTATAACATTTTGAACACCATCACCAATGTTATGATACGGAGCTCCTTTTTTACGATGGGGAATCACGCTTGGGTGGACGACTCAACTTCGATCGACGGTGTCACTGGGTATGGTACGGCGTCACTCTCGACTTCCTTTCTCCCGGAGGATCCAAAACAGGCAAGCTGCTACCGACAGGAAAGGCTGTGGACACCATCAATGACATCAACGTCTCTTGCGTCGACGCTGCAAACCCTTGTGTATTTGTAAAAGCCTCTGACCTTGGTATCGATCCAACTATACTGCCTTCTCAATTTCTTGCCTGTACTGTCGATCTTCAAAGGCTAGAGGACATACGCACAATGGCGGCTGCACTCATGAGCCTATGCAAAGCAGAGGAAATGCCTCCTCGTGTCATACCCAAGATCGGAATCGTCTCCCCTCCAGTCGAGCAACAAGTCTTGTCGAAAGTGACCAGTGCTGCGAATACTCTCGATCTTGTGGTTCGTTTCATCTCGGATGGACAGCCACATCGTGCTATTCCTCTCACAGCAGCTTTATGTACATCAGCCGCGGCGAAAGTTCCAGGATCAATTGTTCAGCAGTGCGTACGCGAAACGCCTGTCAATACAAATATCATCACTATTGGTCATCCCAGCGGACGAATACAGGTCAACGCGACCATGGACGATCAAGACGGTGTCGAGTGCTGCACTGTTGTACGCACGGCGCGTCGGATCAGTACGTTACAATGTCTGCTATCGCTCAAGAAGGTAACATCCACTGACAACTGTAGTGTCTGGGCAGGTCTACTATACGCCAAAGCCGAGTCCAACGAGAACATCGGAGAAGCCAACTTGAAGCCGTTGATCGCTTTTTCGAAATGGACCATTATTCCTCGGCAAACCATTCTCCAGGTACGCCAGGCATGGAGTAGCGTATTGAAGTTCACAAGATGCCTTTTCGTCGGCCGCGCCACATGCCTATTCATCTATCACTCTGGCATCACAACGACGATGATTTAGTGGTTCCTGAGACAGCAAAAGGAACCTTTGAAATCTAACATGGCACGCGGCAACATGGCAGGGTCTGCGCATGGCATCTGTGAAAATGTAGTCAACTTCTTCTCACTTCTAATTCTGTCTCACTTGCCTTCCATCTCTTCTGGCGCGTATTTGCAGGTGTCCTTCGAATAGGCCCTCGTCTAGAACCTCTTCTTTGGAATGTAAGTGGACATTCTACAACGATGGCATATATGAAGGACACCTGCAACTACGCGCCGGACGAGATGAGTACCCAGCGAAGCGAGTAAAACGTAGTGTCTGCTCCTTCGCTTGGAAAGCCACGAGCTTTATGTCAGTGGCATCGATGTACGATTATCGCTGAGCCTACTGCTGGTGTCTCAGGCCCAGCTTCAGGTTGTGAATTTATGTTGTTGTCATATGACTCGTGGCTCCATGTCTATTGGACTTTTCATCAATGGTATGAGTAGGACTGGAAGGAATATTTGACGTATCTTATAACGTATTCCACCACCGAGCCGGCCAAACCACCGAGCCGGCCACTTTTCCTTGGCACGACCAACTCATGTTACGTCTCTTCAATTTTATCGCTATCAACAATAGATTCCAAGTCCGTCGTGCTACTATCTGATTCAGAAGATATCTCGATATCCTTTTTACACGTTCGCGCATTGTGCCCAGTCGCGCCGCAGTTCCCACAGCGCCTTTGAGTTGGTAGGGCTGTTTCTTGATCACTACTACGAGTATTCTTTGATCCCTGAGGCGCAACAGACGCCTCAGTAGCTACCCGCGCTGCTGCAGTCCCATACTCTACAGTACCACCTTGCTGGATCCGCTTCCTTTTACGCGATTTTCGCTTCGTCATTACTGCCAATTGCTCTTCAAGCTCGTGGTTTCGTGCGACAAGTAGGGCGTTCTGGTGCAGCATCAATTCAGCGCCTTTAACAAGCTGGGAAAAGCCTGCCTGCGCAGTAACTGGTGACCGAGTAAAAGACTCGCTTACGAGCTTGGATTGAGATCCAAATTCTTGAGTATTGCTTGGAGCCTTCGACTGCCACGGCGTCTCCTATGGTGGGGGTGCTGGTGGGGTACGTAGCCGTACTTCAAGGCGATCCAACACTACCTGCGCGTTAATAGGGACTAGCCCTACTGCCTCAAAGGCCTTTCGACAATTCTCTTCCGTGAAAACGTCGAAAAACGCGTCTTTAAAGGCAGGGAGAAAGCCTTCCTTGTTGATATGGTACACGCGTCGGCGTGCCAAGTCCCGGACGCGTTGGGAGTACTTGCGCTTCAATGGCGAGAAGCAGACCACGTCAAGGGGCTGGAGTGTATGCGACGAGTGCGGTGGCATACAGAGGGTTAGCATCTTATTTTCGAGGCAGTAGTCCTTGAAATCCTGGCTGAGATGGCTCTCATGGCCGTCCAAAATGAGTAGCCTATACCCCCCCCACCTGCCGCGCCTTTGTATACGCGTCAAAATGCTTCAACCACTCAAGACCAAGCGCGTTGTTTGTCCAGCCGTTCTCAGAGACTGAGAGCTTCCAATTCCGTGGTATATCTGCCTCCTCATACCACGCAGAGATGTGAACGCGTCCTTCATAGATAATAAATGGCAGGGTCGCATACCCAGCTGCGCAGATGCTCTGAATAACCGTAACCCATCCGCGATCGCCCGGCTGGATGAGTTCAGGCCTCGTACGTCTTTCAGAGGCTGTAACGACCTTCATTGACCCAATAACGCCCATCTGGAAGCCAATCTCGTCAAAGTTGTGCGTATCCTCGTCTTGGACGCCGTACTTGGCTTTAGTATCTGCAACTAGCTTGAACCACGCGCCAATTACTTCTGGATCCTCCTGTAGCATACTCTGCCTATCCTTTGCTCGATTGAAGGCTATTTTGAGCTCATCTGAGCGCGTTACGAATCTCTCAGCCCAGTTTTTGTCTACTGGCTCTCCACCGCGTATACCCAGTAGTTTATCCGCCATATCTGCCACCTCACACAGCCGGGGTGCGAATCCTCGCGAATTGAGATCGAGGATATAATGGATAATCGTTTGCTCTTCTATCGTAGTGAGCTTATGAGAGTTTGGGCGAGTTTGAGATCGAGAGATGATTCCGCGGAGCCGATCAGAGAGCCTTTGGTGTTTAACGTTAAAGGCTGTAGCAGCGCGCCATAGGCTTTGTATAAGCCTGAAGAGCGAGATCAACTCTACCTTCTTCTTGAACGGCTATCGCGTTGCGTTGTTGAGACATTACGTGTGATAGAGGATAAGGGCTGTGCCAAGGAAAAGTGGCCGGCTCCGTGGTGGAATACGTTACGCGTAAAGATCCTGAGACAAGACCATTACTGTTCTAAGTTATCTTCAAACCTACTGTTCATGACACATCTTAATTCTCAACACTTGCCGTCTTCGACACTCGAAATTCAAAGACCTCAACAGCGCCTTCCGTTTCCATCCAACACCATCACGGCCGCTTTCATCACTTCTGTTCTTCCTTCCATCACGACTGCTGTCGGTAAATGGTGGCACAGCTGCGGAAGGACATATCCGCCTCAACAATATAGATTCGAGGATCTATACTCATTGTTAATTTTCGCGGGACAAAAGATGAACGAATCGCTCTTACTGTTATGACTCGTCCTTAGGCATAGGTTTCCTTCCCCGGAGGTTCGAACAAAAGCACGTTTCGGTACAAGAACGCCCCCGTTATCCTCGAGTCAACAGATCGGGCCTTTGAATCGTTCTATGCATCACACGCTGTTCCTCGAGCAGTTAAACACAAGCCACCACGAGTAGCCATACGCCACAAATCCCTCCTCGATAGTTGGGAAATCAAAGGGCATCTTTGTTCCTCTGCCGGTGCAGCCTCGCTCTAGCCCAGACAATGATGAAGATAAATTTGCCACAACCTACATTTACCGACAGGCCGCAGTACGGCGTGGCGGTGTATCGAGGTAGGTTACATGGGTGACGGTACAGCTGGAGTGTCGGCAACATGACCCTTTTAGCATGCTTTCGAAGCTGCATCATTAGCATTGCCATGATGTTTGCACCCTGTGGCATCTCGACTCGAGAGCAGTGAAACGAGAACACGAGAACGTCAAGGAATCCGACCTCATGAAGGAGAGCGAACATTGTGGGCCACCGATTGCATCGACTCCGGTAGGTAAAGTGAGGTAAACGCGCCAAATAATTGTATTGTGTCTAAATTATATAGTTGTTCGCGGCCTGGGTATCATTAATCGCGCATAGGAGCCAGTGATTCTCGGCCGTCGCTCGTAAAGTCGTAAACCCCCCATTTGCGTATCCACAAAAGAGACCAAACCAACAGAAAGGAGAGTAAAGGTGCCAAATACATAACTTCGGAATATGCAGCAAACATTAACAAATTATAGTACAAGACTAGTAATGATGGAATACAGCTTGTACACGTGAGGAAATGCGGTGCAGGGTAATCGAGGCGAAAAGGGCTTTTGGAAAAATGAAGGCAGTAAAAGAGTGTTCAGCAGGCTTCGCACATTTTCGTGACGGCTTGCTCGATGTCGGTGAAAAGATTCAGAACTTGGTTGTCGGCGTAGATCTTGATCGACTCAACCTCTTTGCGATCGAAACGAAGCGGTTTTGGGGACTTGATAACCAGATTGGCATGTCGTGGGGCCGTTGAAGACATCTTTGGGCTGCGTGGCGGCGTGATCGCTTGCTGGATGTGAACGGCTTGTGGACATTGAGCTATTGGGTACGACGGAGCTTGGGGATATTCGTACTGTGGTGGAGGACCGAGAGCCATAGCGGCAGCAACGTGTTCCAGCAATTTCTGACGAAGGCGCAGTCTGCGGTTCTCTGCGCGCTCAAGCTTCACGATCCAGTCGTCAATCGATTTATCGAGCTCGATGAGAGCCTCTTGCTGCTTGAGCAGTCTCTCTTTGGAGAAGCTAAGACTCTCGCTCTTGAGATAGCTAATCATACGAGTGTGTAACTTTTGGCGACCAGATCGAAGGGATTTGTAAGTTTTTCGGAGATATTCGCAACGCTCATCGAGAGCTCTTAGTTCCTGCATTTGGTCAGTCGAGGCTGTGGGGTGTGGGGAGATGGATGGCTTACTCTTGATAGATCGGTGACATGCTTTGCTCCGAGGACTTCAAACTGTTGGGCTTGGCCTGCCGCCTGCTCTCGTAGGCTTTCCTTCTCGGCATCAGGCAAAATGAGCGCTGCTTCCATCGGTCGCATACCAGATGGAAGGGCAGACCCATTCGTTGCGGTATCATATGGCTGCGCCAGGTATGACAAGCTCGCTGTCTTCTTGTGTTTCTTGACTGGCCTAGATTGTTCCATGACGGAGCTATCTGAAGCGGCGCTGATGTTGCGATGGTGGCTATAGGCTGGCGAGAGATGGCCTTCAGACTTCTGTTTCGGACTGGAAGACACTGAAGTGGACTGATACGTTCTCGGGGATATCTTGCTTGCAGGGCTGGTTACTAAAGTTGCACACGTGCTCAAGGTTGGTGATGGTTGGATTGCTGGCTTGCTCGAATGTGAGCCATTCTTGGCCAGTGAAGGACGAGATGCATCGATTTTCAGGCTTTGCTTAGATGGACTACATCTAAGCCATCCTCTTGAAGGCTTGGGCTTGAGAAGGGTTTTTAGAACTGGAGATCCTCCGTCGGTTGTGGTCTTTGGTGGTACCTTTGGCGGGACGTCCGGTGCGCTGACAGGCGAAACAGGAGAACGATGAACTGCGGTCGTGGGTGTATTGCACTCCACCGGTGAGAAGATGGGAGACAACAGCCTGGTGGGGTTGAAGGCCGCAGCGGTCTCACGTATGGGAGTCGCCCATTGGGTGTTGGGCGCTTTGGCAACTTCGGGCCAGGCTACTCCAGCCACCATGGCATCGCCGAATGGACAGTCTCTCCAGCTACCTGGCACACTGCTCGAACGTTCATGGCGAAGCATTTCGGAAGCAACTTTACGAAGTGCTGGTCTACCAGGAATGGTAGCTGTTGTTGACAGTCAGTGGTGTTTGGATGAGTGAAAGCTAGTAGCTGGAACTTACGAGAATCTGCGAAGCTCTCTTGATAACTATTTCTTGTGCTCTGCTTGATCTGGTTTGTCAATTCGGGAACGCTGATGTTTCTTCGTCTGGCCAGTGATCCCCCGAGGTGCCAATTGATTGGAATATCCTGAGTTATTGCAGTGTCGCTCAATGATGTGGGAGAACGTCCAACAGCAAGGGCCATGCTCTTATGGTCGGTATAGAGTGGTGGTTCCAGGGAACAGGGTGTTGCTCTAGGTGGAGGGTGTGGCCAGAGTTGATACCTGGTGGGTTCCTCTCCTTCAAAGCTAGCGGCGTGAGGGGACTGTTCAGATATGCCCAGCCCTGTCTGATCTTCTGTTAGATTCTAATACCTGGTGAAGATCAAGCTGCAGGGTGAGATTGATTAATGAAGAGAATTGCTTTTACTGACCGACATAGACTGCTGAGAAGGTGTTTCTTCCATCATATAAACAGATTGCGTTCGACTGAACCTCCGCCGCAGACGATTGGCAATGTATGTCATTGGGTGAGGGGAGAAAGCTTTCATTAATAGACGAGATAACGAAGGTGAGTTCTTCCCAAACAGTGAGTCTCCGGAAGTAGACATGTCAAACACGAGCCCTGCAGGTGGTGAAGGAGTCGGCTGCGCTTTAAGATGTAGGTTCTGCGACTGCTATGGTCACATAAGAGGTACGTACGGGCCATGAAGCTTTCAGTACTACGTTCCAGGGTAGGTCATTCACTAAACCATCGTTTGAAACTCTAGTCTGTACCCTTGCGCATTGATGCATCTGAAGTGCTGTAGTGTGCAGCCCCAGGATTACCAGCCTGCTGCAGTCCAGATCAATAATCAGCGGACCTCACTGTTCCTCGTGACGGCAAAAAGACAGCAACGTATATCAATTGGCGACTTGCAGAATTACAATGTTGCTGCCTACATAGCTGTGTTCACAAGCATTTCCCTCGCTGGTTATCAAGAACGAACAAACATATAGTTTTGCTTTTCCCGCCCTTTCCGTGCCTGTTCGGATTCGATCAGCTCCCGCCGGAGGGCACCTGAAAAGGGATGCTTGTTCATGAGGTGGTCCATGGTCAAACAATTTCTTACACTCGAGCCTGAAGCCTCCCAAAGTTGACCGGAAACAAATAGTCAGTGGGGTGAAAGTACAGGCCATGACGATGGACCTAAATTTCAGATGACTGATGATGAGCGTCTATTATTCTGTCGCTTGGCGATTCGTGACATTTGTCGTGAAGGGTCGCTAGTTTCCGATATGCTCGAAAGAGTGATAAATTCTTCAGCTGATTGCAGCGGTAGGCTAGGCTGGGAGGCCAGCCGAAAGTGGATGTGCACTGTGCAGCTCGTTCGATGCGCGTCTGCTTACCGCTAATGCAATAGTACGCCATTGATGTTCACACAACGAACTGATTCAGTGGTGTTTCGAGAGGAAGAGAAAGCAAAAAATGGAAGAAAGGCTCATACACGGGCAGAGACAGAAGTCAACCGAAAACATGATGGAGGACCCAATTTGAACAGCTTGATGGCAGTTGTAGAGATAGCATGTTCACCCAAAGCAGTTCCAAGATGTAGCCATGGCATTCCAAGATTGCTACGCTGGGCAAGACGACCCACATCTGTTTGTCAAGACGAGTGATGGTGCATCGTGCATCGTGCATCGTGCATCGATGCATCTCGTGCTCTGATCTATGCTTCTGCGAACTCATGCAGTCATAACTTCAGCTCCCTGTTGTCGACCACGAGGCCTCTAGGATCCTAATCAATTGTGCCTGTGTGTCTGAGAGGCCTGGCAGGCTATAAGCCTTCTTGTACTACCAGGATACGTGCTTGAGTCTCACAGTCTCACTCCCATCGCAGCAGACTCACGTCTTTCACCTCAAGCAATGTCGCAGGCACAGTCTGAATCGTGGTCATGACGTCGCGTCTACTCCAACTCAACGTTCGGATCAAAAGCATATTCCTCAGTCTTGCTTTATGTGATAGCAACTCCTTCCCCATTTGTATGTCGCCACTGTCGCTGTCGCAGCCAAGGGTTGGCCACTATTCACGATGCTTGCTCCCGCCAAAAGGAACTACACAGTACACCAGCCATCATGAGCCTATTCCGGACTGAGGGAATCCTCAGTCTATCCGGTGCTCCCAGGAAGGGTAGAGGGGGAAAAGGCGGGGTACTTCTGTTATGTTGCAGGAGCGTCGTGGTGTTGAGGAAGAGAATCGTCCTGTAGGGAGGGATAGTTTCGCGCCAGCTCGCTTTTGGACTAGAGTGACACCGGCCGGCCGGCTCCGTTGTTCCTTTCTTGACATAATACCACCAATCGCCATATTCCACTAGTGTCTTAGGCTACTACGCTTTCGGTTTAGGTTCGCATACCTATTTCGTCATTTGTTTGCCCAG
The DNA here is from genome assembly GCA_013176395.1 of Venturia oleaginea. Classification (NCBI taxonomy): domain Eukaryota; kingdom Fungi; phylum Ascomycota; class Dothideomycetes; order Venturiales; family Venturiaceae; genus Venturia; species Venturia oleaginea. The sequence goes on from JABMLP010000005.1 coordinate 1,832,665, forward strand.
CCGGGAATATCTTCCTCTTTTGCAACGCCCGACTCGATGCCCTGACAGTAGGGTGAAGCAGCCTGACCAAGGTTCTCCAAGTATCAAGCTTGCTTCACCTCTCCAAGTACCCATAATGCTCCAGAGTTGAGAGCCCGTCCATGTTGCTCCCATCACGGTCTCGAATCTGTTGTACTTTCCTTCCATTCAGAAAGTATTTCACGAGGCAGTTGTATGGTGAGCAATTCGAAAGACGGCGACGCAATTGCATGCCACTGCAGACGACGAGCAACAACACTTTACTGCAAGCTTCGCGCTCCTCCTGCTTTCTGCCCAATAAAGATCGAATCATCATTGCCACATGCGGTAAAAACATGAGGAAGTGCATGCGGCCAGGCTCAAACGGACGATCAAATGGAGGCTTGAGGGAAACGGTCCCTACCCTGCTCCGCGTGCAAACTCAAAATGACGCTCTCCACCCGGCTTTCGACCGTTGGCCTTGTCAAGTTTGACATTTCGCCTATCTTCGGAAGTATGAATCGATTGTCCCAAAGCTCTAACTCCTTGAACCCTCCACACCACTTCTCAACTTGTTTGGCCAGCATTTCTCCAGTCGTTCTGCGTAGTTGGAATTCTACAGGCTCCAAAAGGGTGAGGAAACGGTACCATGTCTGTCCACGAGACGGCTTTATGAGGAAACGTTGCCGTCCGCCGCCAACTTCAGAAGACTATTTGGAAGCTGCTATAGACTGTTGGGCATTACCTACTGGAAGTTCAAAGAGGTGGAGATATCATCACGGCAACTTCATCCGTTGATTTCGAAACCCTCCACCAACTATCTTTCACTTCTCCGCCTTTCTCAAAGACAACATCACAGCCTAGTGCCAAACCAACTTCGCTACTTCCAGTTCACATCGTTCTTCGTTGATCGTCTTGACCCCTCCAATCTCAGTTAGTCAAAGTCAAGTACCACCAAGTACTTAAAGGTCTCGCCTCGCGCTGACTCAAGGCAAGCATGAACAAATCAGCCCTATTTTATGAACATGCATTGTCAAGCTCCAGCACAAATTAGAGTCAGCGCTTGTGCAAATCATCACATCTAGAACAGCCACACCAGCACAACGGGATTTGCTCATCGTCTTGGCTGCAAACGCTCAACAAATTCGAGTTCGGTGCCTGACGAGTTCTTTTTGAAACCACGGGCGGGAATGCTGTTTACTGCTCATGCAATGTACCCCGCCTTTTAGCTGGATGTTGGAGGAAAAAGACAAGAGATAGGATGCTGGTCCAAGTACTCGTGTTAGGAAGGAACTGACATACGCAGGGCAGCTTTCGATTGTCTATGAATAATGGCAGATCCAAGACCCAAGAATTGCCTGATTGCTTGCTAGGTCTCTGCAATTCCGACTGCTTCGAAGTCCTCTATGATCCTTCAAGAAGGGTCGTGAACCTCGCATAAACAGACAAGACGAACGATTCCTAGGCACCTCGTTGCCCAAGGACCTAGAGTTACAAAATGTTGGGATACCAGTCGATCTCGCTTCCTTCACTCACTGCTCAAAGCCATGACACGATTGCAATCCCATTGACACAATCCAACTTTGAACAAGACTCAAAATGGGGGTTTCTTGACCACAGAGTCGTAATCTCGATTTCATGCACGGGGACCTTCTCATGTCCCACGCCGATGCAACGAACTCTCATCCAACATATCCACTTTATTCTAGTCGTACATGCATGATATAATTACTCTTAGTAATAACTCATAAGCCACCGAAGAACTCTCCGTCTCCTTCATGTATGTAGGATTTACTTTTGCACACTGTCACGTACAATAGCGCCGCAGTGCCGCTTGTGCTTTAGCACGAGCTACGGAGAAACCTCCGATTGTTTAGATTGCGTCGCCGTGGAAATTTTTGCCGATTGGGGAGTGGAGTGGTGCCCTTTTCTGGTTTTAGAATGGGAGATGGTAGGTGTTGCGCTGGGTATTTTCGATCCATCCATCTTTTTTTGTTGAAACGTGGTCTCGGTTTCTTTCTGGGGATGGAAAAATGGGGATGGGGATGGGAGGAGGGGTGAGCTTCTGCTTTTGCGATTATGGCGATTCGCTGTTGTGGTTTGGTTCTGGTTGTTAATATCGGGTTTGGTTGTTTCGTCGACTCGCTGCCTCACGATGAAAAATATTTGGTGAGTTCATTTATTCGTGTTTCTTTTATCCTTCAGTTATCGGGGTTGTATCTCCTGCGAAAAAAGTTCATTATCAAATCGATAGAGATGATTTCCAGACGTTTTTATCTGGTATATTTCCCAGAAAATTATCGATATCGATCCCAGGTTGAATCTGACGAACTGTTTCTAGCTATTGGAAGGAAGAGAGGACATGAAATGAGGCACTACTCGTGCAATCAGCCCATCTAAGTCACGCTTATTTATTGTACAGAGGAAAGGAGATTGTCCATAAACATACAATGTTCCCTCAATCACCTCAACTCCACCCCAAAAGCACCGACCATTTTCTTCCCAATCTCAACATGCAGCTTATTCACTTCCTCATTCGTCAGAGTCCTCTCAAGACTCCGATAATTGATCCGATAGAGCAAACTCGTCTTCCCACTTTTTGCATTCACATAGGGTTCCCCAACCAATCCCACATCCTCGACCAAATCCCCCGCAACCTCCCTCACAATCTCCATAATATCATTTTCATGAGACTCTCTCCACACCGACCCCTGCTCACCCGACGTCACAGAAGAAGGCAGCCAGAACGAAACATCTTTCCAGCACTCAGGCTTGTCCGAGAACGGAACAAACCTTTTAATCTCGCCGTTTTGAGAGAACTGCTCAAGGAAACGTGGGTCTCTGGACCAGAAGAGACGGATGTCCGGGATGTTGAAGAGGAGCATGGCAATGCGTTCGAGACCCAGACCAAAAGCCCAACCGCTTCTCGATGGAACACTTGCGTTATTGAGGATTTGCTGCTGGATGACGCCGCAGCCGAGTAGTTCGAGCCATTTTCCTCGGTAGTATACTTCTAGTTCCCAGCTTGGAGATGTGAAGGGGAAGTATGCCCATATCCAGCGGATTCTCAGAGGTTCCTGCGGTGTTGTCGCGGTGGCTGTGGAGTCCTGAGCGCGGGTGAAGATGTCGATTACAACATTTTCAATGGAGCGCTTGAGATGAGCTGATATGGCTTCGACTTCTTCGGCGTTGTGGGAGGCTTGAAGTGGGTTTTTGTCATCGATTGTCGGATTGGGATCTTCGACCTCTATTGAATGTTTTGGGAGGTTTTCGAAGTCTTCCCATACCTTTTGCGCGAGCGTCTTGCCTTTGGGAAGTTGATCCTTGTCCCACGTCAAGGCACCCTCCATCTGGTGGAACGCTGGGTAGTGAGTGCGATCGATGGCATCCCTCCTGTAGACATCGGCTGCGATTAGGTATCCATCCGTCTCGTTGGCTCGAAAGGTGTCTGCTTGGTGGGCTGAAGTGTGTGTCCGTAGCACGGTCTCCTTGTTGATGTAGTATGTATCAGTTGGACTCCTACTCGAATGGCCTAGTGGAATACACAGGGTGTCGAAATTTTGAGCTGTCGTCACCACGGGGAACAGATTGTTGTGATACTTGAAGTTGGGGAATTTGTTCTCGATCAACTGTCGTGTAATGCTGAGAGGATGGTTTTCTTGAAGATGAAGTCGACGTGAGGCTGCAGAAATAATAGTCGACGGCGCATTCATACATTCATCCGTCTCATAGTCGCGTCCATCTATCGTGATTTGCTTCCGCTTCACGGCTTCTAGATGAAAAAAAATCAGCATTGTCCCGGCGAGGAGGCCAGCTAAAGAAACCCAAAAAAAAATCCACAACCTCTCGCGAAAGAACGATGGAACAAAAAGATCAAAACATACAGTAGCGGGGATTCGCTGGTGGTCACCCACCCAACTACTAATCCGCCGATATCAAGCTTATCTGTGAGTGAGCGGACGGGGACTCGAGTTCTCTTGATTCTGTGGCCGTATATGTCAGATGAAGGAGTTCGTTGGTATATATACCGGCTATCACTGCTGAGTTATCGGGAAGAAATGGGTTGTGGCAGCCCATCCACAAGAAGCCGTCTGTTGTGCCACCATCTCTTGCTCCACATGTTAGAAACGATGTTTCATTCCTCGAGAGGTCGACAGAGCAGTGTGATAGATGGCTCTTGAACACGACTATACCTCACGAAACACGAAACGTGAATGTTCTTTGTCTCTCCAACATAAGACTATAGAATGAAAAGAAAGCCAGTTTCTCAATGAATTTTGGCCTCCTCTTTCTCGTTGCAGAAATATAGATAAGAAAGCAGAGTAATTGAGACTCGGAATCCAGCTGAAGAAACTGACAGAATACGAATATAACTTTGAATAAAGAGAGAGAATCTTACCAGACGAAGTAAACCGACAACGTGGAGGCCAGCAATACCAGCCGCCATCAACCTGTACCGATGGAAAAATCCTCCGCTTCAGCAGCGACCTCAATGGGCCATTCATAATTATTTCCGCGACAGGTTGATCTCTCCTGAGGCGACGCGACTGAAGTTTGTTCATCCTCAAGAGGCCGCAGGGCACAGACCTCTTCTTCTCGGAGTTCCAAAACTTTGTAGCCCTCTGACGTCTTTTCCAAAACAAAACGCAAAGGATGCTAGAACAGACATGTCGGCCACTGCAAAGGAGGTGATGAAGAGCAATGATATCCAGAAGAGGACTATCCACTATCCTTTCTGGTTTGGCGGCTCTGCCTCTTGCTTTGCTGCTTGTGTAACCCATCCTTTGGATTTAGGTATGTGACGGGTCAATGCTGAACCATTGGTCATTAATAGTTTGTGCTAACATTTTCGATAGTTAAGGTAATTCATATTTACGAGTATCGCATGCGAGAGACACATTGCTGATGTGGAAGAAAGGTTCGACTTCAGACTCAGAGCCATGCTGGACCCAAGAGGAATATGCTCCAAATGTTTGGGCATATCACACAGGAGCATGGAATGCGTGGGCTGTATAGAGGGGTATGTTATCTCTTCGTCATCCAAGAGAAGGTCACCCGGGAAAAAGTTGGGACATCAGATTTGAGTCTAGAGGAACGCTGTCCATATTCTGGATGAAGCTGCTAGCTCACACGGAGGGAGCACTGCAACCAGCTCACGGCCATATTGACAATCAATAGAATCTAGACTAACAATGTCTAGCTCTCGGCCTCCCTCCTCCGACAGATAACCTACTCAACAACCCGCTTCGGCGTTTACGAAGAACTAAAAGAAAAACTCGCCTCCTCTTCCGCAACCTCCAAATCTCCCTCCTTCCTCACCCTCGTCTCCATGGCCTCCATATCCGGCTTCCTAGGCGGCTTAGCCGGAAACCCAGCCGACGTTCTGAACGTAAGAATGCAACACGACGCCGCCCTCCCAGCCGCCGAACGACGAAATTACAAACACGCTATCGATGGTCTGATGAGGATGGTGAAAGAGGAAGGATCAGGAAGCCTATGGAAAGGCGTATGGCCAAACTCCATGCGTGCTGTTCTCATGACTGCCTCGCAATTGGCATCATACGATGTGTTCAAACGACTCATCCTCGCCCATACCTCTCTCACCGATAACTTGACCACGCATTTCTCTGCTAGTTTGGCAGCTGGATTTGTAGCAACGACGATCTGCTCCCCCGTCGACGTTATAAAAACACGCATCATGTCTGCTCATGCTACCGAGAAGAAGAGCATTGTGAGGTTACTGGGTGAAGCCTACAAGGCTGAGGGATTAGGCTGGATGTTCCGAGGCTGGGTTCCCAGTTTCATCCGATTGGGTCCCCACACCATTGCAACCTTTGTGTTTTTGGAGCAGCATAAGAAAGTCTACAAATGGGTTAGAGGTTTGGACGACGTATAGATTAGCTAGAGCCTCAGCATACTAGACTCGGTGGTAGACTTGGGTCTTCTCTGGCTTGATTGGTTTGATGGTGTTGGGTGTTCGCTGGATATCCTATTGGCGGTTGACTGATCTTTGAGCGTGCTTGTGTTGGTTCCTAGAGGGTTTGTGAGTAGCGTACTTATACAAGGACTTCTTTAGGCCATTGGTTTTGGCTCTGGCATCGGGCAAGTGTTTGGATACATATTTTTTATCCTTTAGACGAAGACGAATTAGAGCGATCTCATTCTCACTACGACTACTTTGACGCACTTTATGTTCGTGATCTTCGACCATGTTCGACTACTCCATAGGCCCATTTTTTAGCTTTGACCAATAACATTATGTCATTTGAAAGCCGAGAAAATAATTGGAGGGTCGTTTAATTCTGGAGCTATGCTATTTCTGGTGGCGAGGGGTGAGCTTCAGCGCACGCGGGCCATTGATATTGGGTTTAACAGTCAGGGCAGTTAAACAGATTTGTTGTGTATTCATTCATATTGAGTCTTTGTACCTTTTTCTCCAACTCGCATCTGGCATCGCTAAGCAGAGGCTAGCCGCTATATATACATTTCCCTCCATTGTACATGCTCATTTCGCGACTCAAAACGCTCAAAGATATTCTTGTCTTACTCCTTTTGATCCATCCTCGATGCCATCCAACATCAAAGCTCAGGCTCAAGATCAACCGTAACACCTAATTCTTCCTTGACCAATTCGGTCAGACTCGTGTTGTCCTTGATATACACCCAATCTCCAGCTCCACTTCCCTCTTTCATATCCTGTCCCTCGCTCAACAAGACCCAATCGAATCGTTTCGGACCCGTAATGGGCGAGCTCAACCAAATCTGCTTATTCGGTGGTTGTTTGTTGAGAACATATGTTCCCTTCTCACCCATGTCGACACTCAAGACACCAGCCTAAGTCAATTAGCTTCTGTACAAGCCAAATCCGTAGATTACAATCAAGTAGGCTGTAGACAAGGTAAAACTCACGCTATATTCCACATCAAGATCCCCCTTCTCCTCCTGCCTCGCCTCCAGCTTACTCAACAAACTCTCGAGGAAATGATCCGAGCGAACGTGATATTCTTCATTCGTGATCTGCGTCTTTTGGCTTGGATTCTCCTCCTCTTGTGATTCTGCTTCACGGACGGGTGGGTCCTCGGCATGTGGCATTAGCCCCGCGTATTTTGCTGAGAGAGTGAAGGTTCGTGGGGACGGGCAGGTAGAGAGGAGGAATCGTATTCTGATCTGGTTCCGAATTGAGTTGGTGCGATAGGTACGGATGAGGAGTGGGGAGGATGGTTTGCGGAGGGTGGTGCGGGCGAGACGGGATATTGAGTTGGAAGCCATATTGTAATTCTGAGATTATTTGTTGTTGAGGGTTGGAGTGGTACTGTGAAGCTTGAGGGAGCTCAGGGATTATCGTCTGATCCCCGCATATCGATACAGCATCATCGCGAAAGCCACCAAGTTCTCATTCAGCACTCTACACAATGATCAATGCTGTACTCGTCTTTAACAATGCCGGACAGCCACGGTTGACAAAGTTCTATACGCAGCTGGTATATCCCACTCCATTCTATCACTATGTCTAGCTAACGAACCCAGGACACCTCCGTCCAACAGCGTCTGATCTCCGAAATATTCACTCTCGTCTCCAACCGTCCGAACTCAAGCTGCAACTTCCTCCCGTATTCCTCTCTCACCTTCAAAATCGAAATTATACTAACACTTCCAGTCTCCCTCCCCTCCTAGCCTCCCAATCAACAACGATCCAATCCCCAAACCAGCAACACAACGACACCCCCTCCCTTGTAACCTACCGCCACTACGCAACCCTCTACTTCATAATCATATCCACCTCCACCGAATCTCCCCTCGCCCTACTCGATCTAATTCAAGTCTTCGTCGAAGCCCTCGATCGCCTCTTCGAAAATGTATGCGAACTCGATTTGATATTTAATTTTGAGACGTTGCATGCGACGCTGGCGGAGATGATTGTGGGTGGTGTGGTTGTGGAAACGGGGCTGGATAGGGTGGTTGAAGGGGTAAAGGCTCAGGGGAGGGTTGTCAAGAGGCCTGGGGATGGACAGGGTGGGATGAGTGCGATCGGGCAGGGGTTGACAGGGGCTTTTGGGAAGGGGGGTGGTGTTTGGACTGGACGGTGAGGAGATCAAGCGTGTCTTCAGATCCACAGTGAAAGAACATGTGAAGCTGAGATGGTGGCGGAACAAGACTGGCATATGTCTGGTTAGAGATGGTAAGATTCCAGGACATCTCTGGGGCTTCGCTATACAGCTGTAATAGCTCGAAGAGTTGACATGTCACGCCGAGTCGCGGCCAGTCGGAGCAGAGATCCTGGACAGAACAGCTCTTAGGGTGACAACGAAGGAGGGAAACACAATCCATGGGTAGCTCCCGAATACGAATCATCTATTCAACCTAGAATAGACAGAATAGAGTCTTGTCAAAACTAAACTCAAGATTGAGTCCAAATCCCATGGGCAACTCGTTCTCAACATATCGTCGCGTTACAATCAAGTACAGACGCTGCCGTTGATACTATCCATGTTCGCTGCGGCGAATAGTACTATTCTTCCTTCAAACAAATTCTCAGCTCCTGTCTTTAGGGTCGATAACCAATTGAGGTCCATTTGGATGATATCAAGAATACCAGAACACATAACGTATTCCACCTCGGAGCCGGCCAAACCACGGAGCCGGCCACTTTTCCTTGGCACAGCCCTTATCCTCTATCACACGTAATGTCTCAACAACGCAACGCGATAGCCGTTCAAGAAGAAGGTAGAGTTGATCTCGCTCTTCAGGCTTATACAAAGCCTATGGCGCGCTGCTACAGCCTTTAACGTTAAACACCAAAGGCTCTCTGATCGGCTCCGCGGAATCATCTCTCGATCTCAAACTCGCCCAAACTCTCATAAGCTCACTACGATAGAAGAGCAAACGATTATCCATTATATCCTCGATCTCAATTCGCGAGGATTCGCACCCCGGCTGTGTGAGGTGGCAGATATGGCGGATAAACTACTGGGTATACGCGGTGGAGAGCCAGTAGACAAAAACTGGGCTGAGAGATTCGTAACGCGCTCAGATGAGCTCAAAATAGCCTTCAATCGAGCAAAGGATAGGCAGAGTATGCTACAGGAGGATCCAGAAGTAATTGGCGCGTGGTTCAAGCTAGTTGCAGATACTAAAGCCAAGTACGGCGTCCAAGACGAGGATACGCACAACTTTGACGAGATTGGCTTCCAGATGGGCGTTATTGGGTCAATGAAGGTCGTTACAGCCTCTGAAAGACGTACGAGGCCTGAACTCATCCAGCCGGGCGATCGCGGATGGGTTACGGTTATTCAGAGCATCTGCGCAGCTGGGTATGCGACCCTGCCATTTATTATCTATGAAGGACGCGTTCACATCTCTGCGTGGTATGAGGAGGCAGATATACCACGGAATTGGAAGCTCTCAGTCTCTGAGAACGGCTGGACAAACAACGCGCTTGGTCTTGAGTGGTTGAAGCATTTTGACGCGTATACAAAGGCGCGGCAGGTGGGGGGGGTATAGGCTACTCATTTTGGACGGCCATGAGAGCCATCTCAGCCAGGATTTCAAGGACTACTGCCTCGAAAATAAGATGCTAACCCTCTGTATGCCACCGCACTCGTCGCATACACTCCAGCCCCTTGACGTGGTCTGCTTCTCGCCATTGAAGCGCAAGTACTCCCAACGCGTCCGGGACTTGGCACGCCGACGCGTGTACCATATCAACAAGGAAGGCTTTCTCCCTGCCTTTAAAGACGCGTTTTTCGACGTTTTCACGGAAGAGAATTGTCGAAAGGCCTTTGAGGCAGTAGGGCTAGTCCCTATTAACGCGCAGGTAGTGTTGGATCGCCTTGAAGTACGGCTACGTACCCCACCAGCACCCCCACCATAGGAGACGCCGTGGCAGTCGAAGGCTCCAAGCAATACTCAAGAATTTGGATCTCAATCCAAGCTCGTAAGCGAGTCTTTTACTCGGTCACCAGTTACTGCGCAGGCAGGCTTTTCCCAGCTTGTTAAAGGCGCTGAATTGATGCTGCACCAGAACGCCCTACTTGTCGCACGAAACCACGAGCTTGAAGAGCAATTGGCAGTAATGACGAAGCGAAAATCGCGTAAAAGGAAGCGGATCCAGCAAGGTGGTACTGTAGAGTATGGGACTGCAGCAGCGCGGGTAGCTACTGAGGCGTCTGTTGCGCCTCAGGGATCAAAGAATACTCGTAGTAGTGATCAAGAAACAGCCCTACCAACTCAAAGGCGCTGTGGGAACTGCGGCGCGACTGGGCACAATGCGCGAACGTGTAAAAAGGATATCGAGATATCTTCTGAATCAGATAGTAGCACGACGGACTTGGAATCTATTGTTGATAGCGATAAAATTGAAGAGACGTAACATGAGTTGGTCGTGCCAAGGAAAAGTGGCCGGCTCGGTGGTTTGGCCGGCTCGGTGGTGGAATACGTTATATATATCTTAACAAGATAATTGCTAAAAGATCTCAGGATCTTTGCGCGTGTTCTTTATTTTATAGTTACAGGATTATAGTGCGATATGTGATAAAAAGTTCCTGACAGGGATGGAAGGAAGTGGGCACGTGGTGGGGTCAACGCAGAATGCAGCACAGCAGGGCTGTTCACTCCCGTCCCACTCCCAAAGATGCGATCACTGGAGATTTATAAAAATTTCTAGATAACCGCAAGCTCAGCACAACTGCACGCAAATGGCTACCAACTCGATAAAGCTACTGACGGGGAATAGCCACCCAACGCTGGCCAATCAGGTCGCCAGAAGGTGAGCGCTTTTTGAACTGCTTGCGATGAGAAAACGGCTCACCTCTATAGGTTGGGCATATCACTTACGAAGATTCTGGTTTTGCAGTACTCGAACCAGGAAACCTCAGTCACCATAGGAGAATCCGTTCGTGACGAAGATGGTACTTGCGCCCTCTGCTTAATGTGTATGGCGAGAGACTGATCCGCAATGCAGTCTTCATCCTCCAGTCCACAGCCCCAGGCGATATCAACGATGGCATCATGGAGCTCCTCATTATGATCAACGCCTGCAAAACCGCCTCCGCCCGCCGTATCACTGCCGTTATCCCCAACTTTCCGTACGCCAGACAAGACAAGAAGGACAAGTCTCGAGCACCCATCACTGCAAAACTCATGGCCAACATGCTACAGACAGCTGGCTGTAACCACATAATCACAATGGACTTACATGCAAGTCAAATACAAGGTTTCTTCAATGTACCGGTGGACAATCTGTATGCCGAGCCAAGTACGTTGCGATGGATCCAGAAATACTGTATTCCTACCTCGGACTGTGTTATTGTCAGCCCAGATGCTGGGGGTGCAAAGAGAGCTACCTCTATAGCGGATGGTCTTGATCTGGGATTCGCGCTGATCCACAAGGAACGACCGAGACCGAATGAGGTGTCACGCATGGTACTGGTGGGAGACGTCAAAGACAAAATAGCCATCATTGTGGATGACATGGCGGATACTTGTGGAACTCTGGCAAAGGCGGCTGATGTGGTCATCCAGCATGGTGCCAAGGAGGCGATTGCTATTGTCACCCACGGAATTCTGAGCGGCAATGCGATTGAGGCACTCAATGGTAGTAAGTTGAAGAAGGTGGTGGTCACGAATACGGTGCCGCACGAGGAGAAGAAACTCCTCTGCTCGAGGATTGAGACGATCGATATCAGCGCAACAGTAAGTTTACTTCTTTCAGACCTTGACTGGCCATACTAATCAGCACAGCTTGCCGAAGCGTGTCGACGTACTCACAACGGTGAAAGCGTGTCATTCCTATTCAAGCATGCCCCAACCGACTAGTAACGTATCGTTGAAATCATTGGAAACAGAGTGCGAAAAATCTAGATCGAATCGGCGAGGCGTCATGAGCAACATTGGAGGCGTTCTGGACATTCAGGGCTGGGTTATTGGGTATACCTACTTTGCGATAGATGCATGAGAAGATAGATTTAGTAGAATGGAATGCTACAATGCTACAGAGATAGCCTCGGGACCCCGCTCTCATGTGCCGCCAGTTCATCAATTGTAATCTGAGACTTGTCGTGAAAAAAGTTGTCTCTCAGTCTTCTCCCTATCATGCATTCCGTGTTCATCTGATAGAGTGAGGTTGCTAATGGAATGCGTAATGTAATCTTAGATATCTCGCTCCAACCAAGTTCTCACATTAGATGAGAACCACCAGATCAAGTTTCGATATTGCAAAATTCCTGGTTGTGTCTACTTCTTGATAGTGCCAGAAAACCAACAATGTCGATCTAGGTTTGAAAGAGTGTTAATAAAAAAAACTTTGTCTAACTTATAACTTATACACTTATCGGCTACGGAGTATGAAAGCGGACAGATTGAAAATAGCCTAGCGTTGGATTATGTCACAATCCCTGCGCTCTTCAAGTGATGCTGGACCTCGAACTCGAATCAACACCGGGCGATTGTCTCCTCAATTTCAACACGTCGAACAAATACATCTTAAAACATAATTCACTTGCTTTGATGCTGGATTGCAGTCATCACAAAAACAACGCGTTGAATACAGCAGAAGAGCTAAAAAAATCGCGTCATACCAACAGACTCCTGAATCGAACAACAAACCTCAATACTCCACATCAACGCAAAATGCGCAAACAAATGGCGAAGAGACGGCGAGAGGCCGAACCCGAACTCGGGGAGGGTGAAGATGAGATATCTACTGCCCTGTCTGTACCGAGAAAACGAAAGCATCAAGCTGTGGGCGCGGAAGTTGAGGTTGAAGATGAGACATCTGCAGCTCCAACCGCGGCGCGCAAACGAAAACAACAAGAAGATGAGGGAGAACCCAGGAAGAAGGCGAAGCACGATTTTGCCTACCTGAAGCCTAGTATTCGCAAAGTGCCGCAGGAAATTATTCAATCGGGTTGGAAGAAGCTTCCTGAACCTGCGCAACGACAAATCCAGACGATACTTTTGAACTCGAAACGAACTGCCCTTCAATCGATCAGAGATCCGAGGCGGAGGAAGGAGGTGGAGGGTGTGCTAGATGCGATGCATCATAAGCTTGAGAAGCGATTACCGCGGTCGCCATTTCCTCCCTTTGCGAAAGCGGGCCATTTCAATCTTGAGGAGCTTTCAAAGCGCAACGTAAGTGCTTTTCTGGTTCTTTGAATGTTTCTGATGCTGAATTTACATAGCACAATCTAGAGGCAGAGCAATCTCCTGCTTCAGATTCTGTGAAATTGTTGGAAGAGGAGATCGAACGAGAAGAGCTGCGCATAGAACAGAAACGTCAGTTTTTGGCTGATCTCGAAAAGAATGCCAAGATCTCTCTCCAGCAGCAGAAGAAACGTGCGAGAGCAGTATGTCGACCCCTTTCATGTCTTGAAATCTTCTAGTGCTAACAACGAATAGACACATCCACTGCTTCACGAAATGGTGGCTTCTACTCGTCATTCTGACAGCGCCGACAACATTGGGCTAGCAAAAGGCCGCAACAAAGGCCATGTGTTTGATGAAACAGACGAGGATTTGGCGCCTCTTTTGGCGCAATTTCGAAGTCACTTGGAGAGCATACAAGCAAACGGAAGTCAGTTGGAAGGAGTGGGAGATGCAATTGCAAGTGCTCAGGCTGCCTTGAGAACTGCTTTGCCAGCGACATGACATTCGATTTGAAAGATCGATAGCTAGCTATTAATAGCATTTTGCGCCGGGCACGAGGTTGTAGAACAGTGTACGATCAAGCGACGAGGGAAATCATATCCTTGCAACACTTGCTAAGCATATTGTCATTGATGTCGAGGTGAAGAATCTGGAAGCCACTCTCTTCCCGTTTTAATGCTTACTATCCTCTTTGATCCATCACCGGCCAATCATTCAACTATCTTGAACCCGAGTCCTCCAGGTCATGCCTAAATCATAAGCCTCTGGTAATCTCGTAAATGACTTCGCCAGACATACTGGAACATCGATCTTCTACCGAACATGCAGAAGTCATATTGGGACATTATCCAAGGGAGTAGAATTATCAGCCTCGCCGTGCCAGATGTCTGTTGCTCTCTTTGCTGGTACAAAGCTGTCCCATCGGCCCCAAATGTAGTAATTGCTCGAAATAGAATTGATTGGAGTGACAGATGGCCTTACTACTGCCATAGCTCGGGCATATGAAAGGTTATAATTGCTAACAAATCCGATATGTTGGTACCGGTGCTTTCATCCTATATCCTTGTAGCTTGGCCCCCTGTACCTAGAGGGCGCCTCGACCTCCAATTTTATTGAAACGGCAAAATCGATTACCATGTGAGTGTTAACACCGGATAATATTCAGCTCAAGCTTCAGCCCATCAAGCATTATTTGTATCTACCGTGTTCCACTGAGCCGAGGTTTTCTGCGGAAGAGCAAAAGGCGGCAAACTCCTGTCCGCTACCAGCCATGGGTCGTCGAACTTGCGAACCTCGCCCCCATTTTTTCGAGTCGCGTGTGCAAAGAACTACATCCTCCTACAGCCTCTACCAAACCCGAGTCCTCAGAGATAGGTACGACTTGTGCGTTCGATGTCGCACAAGCACTCGCGGCCTGCCACTTGATCTCTCCGAACCCCTCAACGTTTTGCGCTCCCCCAGTCCTTGATGAACGATACACAAGCCACCGTGCGCGAATCCAATGGCTCGGCATCCCACAATATGACGTCCAGCAAGAGCATGGAAAAGGGGCCGGAGAACAACAATAGAACAAATGGTCCCAAGCAGTCAACGCCGCAGTGGGCGACGTCAGCTGGAAATGGCGATGGCACAGGCAAAACTTCCACCAAGAAGCGCAGGAAGGTCAATCATGGTATGCCAAAGCAAGCCACTCGGGACCATCCAGCTAATCGAGCGCCATCACAGCTTGCATATATTGCCGTCGCAGTGTGAGAATCCCCTTTGATTTGTACTATTGTGATGCCATCGCTTAGATCCAGTTGAATTGTACATGAGTGTTGTAACTAATTCCTGCATGTCTATTTTAGCACATGACCTGCGACCTCGTACGTAGCCCCTTCCGATCAAGTACCGTTCGAATGGGAGCTAATAACATATCTGTCTTAGGCGAGACCTTGTTTGAGGTGTCAGAAGAGGAACATAGGCCATTTATGCCACGATGAACCTCGAGAGCCAGTCAAGAAATCAAAGCCGGAACCGGGCACAGGATCTGGGGAGAATGAGACATCGAACGTCGAAGCTTCACCCGTCGAGCCGCCCCTCAACCCGCTCGATGTCAATAGGCAAGATGCAGGCCTTGATCTAGGCCAGGGATCTCATAGCCGGATCGCAAGTACAACAGTATTGGTTCAGCCTACTCCTGTTGCCGCGCCTCATCACACTTCGCTGACTGGCAATAATCAATCTCGTATGTTACACGATCGTTTTCGTCATGGTAATCACGCTGACCCTCGGCCAAAGTGCTACCATTTCAAGATTGGGGCCTGAACTCACAGAGTAGCATGATGCAGGATATGCATTTCCACCCCAACTACACCACTTTTAATACCTCCGAGGTCTCAAATGAATACAATCTTTTGAACGACTTTCTTAGCCACAGTCTGATGGAGGACGGTGGGATGTATTCTAATAATGATGCCTACACTGGCGACCCCTCCCTGAACAACACCATGCAAACTCTGTCCGGAAGCAACGCCTTGTTCCAGGCCCTCCTCAGGCGAATCAAATGCTTCCACCAACGCAAGCAGCTCTCGGCAACGCGATATCAAGGCCTGCAAGCGGCTTTCCAATCGACAAGGCGCGCGAGACTTACTACATGACGGCTGCCGATCCTGCGGGAACGGACACTCCCGAGGAACGTATGAAGAAATTGATGAAAGCCAAATACGATGCTGGGATGTTGAAACCTTTCAACTACGTAAAGGGCTACGCGCGCCTACAGCAATTTATGGACCAAAATCTGCAGCCACAGTCTAGGAACAGAATCTTAAAGCAATTGGACAGGTTTCGACCAAAGTTCCGAGAACGCATGCACAATTTGAGCGACATGCAGCTTGTATATGTAGAGGTTTACTTTGAGGGAAGCTTGATGGAGTATGACCGTGTCTTTGCAAGTATGGCCATACCCGCTTGTTGCTGGAGAAGAACGGGAGAGATCTATCGCGGTAACAAAGAAATGGCTGCCCTCATTGGTGTGCCCATTGACCATCTACGAGACGTGAGTAGAACCTACAGCGCAGAAGCAACGTCTGCTAACCTTGGCTGTAGGGGAAAATTGCTATCCACGAGATCTTCTCCGAACAATCCTTAGTCGGTTACTGGGAAAAATTTGGTGCTATTGCCTTCGACCACCTACAGAAGGCCATACTTACGTCTTGCTCTCTGAAGACTCGCGAACCACACACAGGAGAGCCAGAGAAGAAATGTTGTTTCTCATTCACTATTCGCCGAGACAAACACAATGTGTAGGTTTCCCTGGCTACTGTCATCATCGCTACTTGCTAATCTGTTAGACCCATCTTAATTGTCGGCAACTTCTTGCCAGTACTACCGTTTGAGAAATAGAGGTCAACACCTCTCTCCTGTACCATTTTATTATTAGCTGTTTGATTAGCGGAGCGGGATACACATTTGGATGGGGCATTCATGAAACTGGGCAGAGCATTGAAGGCGTTGGGATGGGTCGGCATGATGATGATACCTTTGCCAGGCGAATAGGCGAATGGCGTCATGTGGCCGAGTAAGATACATATTTATCATTATCATGTAGTTAATACTCTATCGGTGGTTGAGCTGAATGTTGAAGTTCTCACGCTTACAAGGCTCCGAGACCCTCATTGGTATTGTTCGTTTTCACGTCCCACTTCCATTCCATCCAAATTGTCATTTCCACATCTTGTCCACTCATGGCACCCATACCAACATTGAAGTCAGAAAAGGAGAGGAAAGCTAGACAACTTATCGGTATGTGCGCACTTCCTAGCCATGCGGCTCCTCACTTACCATTCAACAGAATTCGCCAACTCGCTTCCTGACCGCATCAATGGACCTACAACGGATCGATCGCTTGTCGCAGACTTGCAGGAACATGTGCAGACCTTACCGATGCAAGCGCCAAGTGCCCGAGTGGGAGAGTTCAACACGAAGGGCACAGATTTGTGGAATCTTTCAACGCGTTTAAGCCGCAGCAACGACCCGCCTCAGAAAAGGCTTCTTTGTCTTTTGAGAGTATTCGCCTTTGGTTTACTCGATTGCGCGCAGCTACGGCGCGCCGTCTCCAGCGCAAACTGCGTGTGGCTCCTCCGAGTCGCGTTCAAGGCAGCGAAGTTCTGCATTACTGCGGACGCACTTGAGCACAGTATCAAGGTTCTAGAACGGGTAGCTGCGTACCTAGAAGAGTTTGACAAGATAGAGGAGGAGTTGAGTCCAGAAGATGCCGCGCTGAGGGCGAAGCTGAAGTCTGAATACCACATCCTGCGAACGACGTTGGTAAGCGGCGACACTCACGCGGAACGACTCTCCACTCACTCACTTCTCTCTTCTAGGCATGGAAGTCATCAAAGCTCGACGTTGCAGAGCTGATGTTCAAGAACATCACCATTGCCCATATCGCCGCCGATCTCTCCTCCACCGAAGAACTCGTGGACACCCTGTACGAGATTGGAAAAGACCTTTTTGCGAAGAAGCAGTACGAGACAGCAGTGCGTTGGTTGGGTCGGGCGTATGATGTCTTATCGGAGCAAGAGCAGGAGATGTTGAGCGAAAATGCGCGGGAGCTGCGGCTTGCAATCATGCACCTACTGAGTGTGTGGACTCCAGGCTTTGATGGATATGAGTAAGCTGACCGCCAGCAGCGAAAGCACTTATGTTGACGCGAATCCCGGAGTCTTTGGAGAAGGCAAGAGTGTTGCTGGACTTCATCGACATGGTAGGTCTGCTTCGACCCAATTGGAGAGGAAATTGATAACGTCCTGTTCAGGACTACTCGGATAAGATGGTGACGTGTTTGTTGAGGTTAGAGTTCCTCTCAAGCATTCCTCAGCCAGATGCTGAGCAATACTACAAGAGTAAAAGACCTGCCTTTACCTCCTTGTAATGAGCGCTAATTCGCGCAGCACTTTCGAAGATGCTTCGAACAGTCCCCCTAACCAGACCGAACTTTAAAACGTATGTTAACCAAATCCAGAGGCCAATAATTACTAATGATCTCCAGAATCATGCATCATATCCATAAATTGAAGAAGCTCAAGTGAGATCTCCTCCACTAAGGCAGAATCCTGGCTAACCCTTTACACAGCTTATCACTTGCTGCTAAGACATTGGAGGACTTTCTGTATTGTCGGCTATATGATAGCGACAAGGAAGAGTATACTGAGAAGGCTGGAATGATGTGGATCTGGATCATTACACAGGACCCGCGGCTGGACATTCAAAGCAAATTGTTGGCAGACGCCTTGAAACACATATACGACGGTACTCAGAGGCCATTCTCTCCGGCAGCTACGCACGCTGCCCAAACTGTAGGACCTAGCATGAGTCACAGTCAATGTACATTTGCTGATACTATCTAGCTCTTGTGGAAGAACATTGAGTCTGCATATGCTCAGAAGCAGTACAAATTTGCGGAAACTTGGTGTCGCCTTGCTCTCCATGAACTATTTGAAAGATGCGGTGACATGAACCGGGCGAAAATTGCGAGGTAAAGATTGGATTGACAAAGTGAGTGTGGCTATTGCTAAATAGACCCAGGAAGACGATACTTTGTGCTCTTACACGGCAAGACCTGACTGTTGCCCGCGAGATCTTCTACAAGATGCCCGAAGCTCAACGGGATTCGGCTCAGACTCGCCACTTAATGTACAGGGCGGCTCTACAAAACGGCGACAGTGAGCTTGCGACAGAATGTCTCGACATTATCTGTAGCAGTTCTGGAAAGGATGCAACTCTTCTGTATGCATGCGTTCTGGAAGCACAACAAGCTAGTGACAAGAAGCAAGTCCTGTTTGCACTACAGAAAGTTCTGGAGCGATACGACTACAGTGCTCCCAAGGGTGTTCATCTACCTGCTCTGCTTCGCTGTGCAACCAGGCTACTAAGAGCTGAGATCGCAGGGAAAGACAATCCAAGCGACCAAGCAATAGCCGATCTTTGCAAGGTCTTCGAGGGCGCTGCCTGCCAAGTTCAGAAGTCAAAACGCCAATCTTCAACAAATGCGCAGGAGTTCAACAGGACAGAGATCGAGTGGTTCTCGAAGAACAGCTACAATTTGGCTCTCGAATTCTGTTCTACCGCGCATCCGAAATACCTGGCCCGTCTCTCAACCTCCTGTATCCACCTCGTCGAAGCTCTTGAGACAGATGCGACACCAAGTGAGAAGCAGAATCTCAGCCTGCGACGTGTGCTGTGTGAGTTCCTTTCCATGAGCGCCAGTGTGGTGTTAGCCAGATTGGAAGACAATATCGAGCAATATTTACAGTACTACATGGCTGTCCGCAAACATGGCGAGAGTCTTCGTAACCAGGTGTCGTTGCAACTCGAAAACTCGTCATTGGGCCAAGCAGCACGAGAAGATTTGGTATCAAAGCATCTCGATTCTGTCAAATACTCTCTCGAAGCATCGATGCGATTGAGCAAGTGGGACGAAATCGAGCCTCTTTTCCAAGCTTCATGGCGATACGAAGACCCAAAGAAATGGCATACACTGGCTGATCTTGCTTTCTTGATCAACGAGGAAGTCGTCAAGGCTGGCGTGGCATCGACATACCAACCAAAAGTCTTTTCGTTCATACAAAAGATCATCAACAGGAGTTGGAGAGTGACCATGGATCTGGGCAATTTGGCGAGGTGGATGAGATGTCTTTTTCAGATTGCTCTGGTGAGTGATGAGAAGATCAGTCTACATGTGCTCGACCAGGCCGCGACTGTGGCGACGAAATGCAAAGACGTAAGTTCTGTGGCATCAATCTGTGTGACCTCGCTGACCGGCCTCTTTCTAGACATCAACTCGTTTTCCTGCGTTGGAGCTGGAATGGCTTGCTACCACATCATTCAATCGAGGTGTTGATATGTATTGTGCTTCAGATTTCGAGAACGCAAGACCTTGGATGGATAGGGCTATGACTCTTGCTAGCGCTGCTGCGGATAATGGTGTGCTTGCCGCGAAGTTGCGTGATGTTTATTTGAAAATGACGTGGGCGGCGGAGTGATTGTCTTTGTTACTGTCCTTCCATCGAAGCTGTTGCTTTGCCGCATTACTAAGGGAGTCTATATGATTAGCGATATATGTATAGGGACTTCCACACGGGTTAGTATATTTATATCCCATGTAGATCTGACGGCGGCTAAAAGTTTGGGTTTGCGATTATTCGCGGGGGATCTAGGTTTGCTCAGGTTCGAGGTTGGCGTGAGGGAGACAATGGGTATACTCAAATCTCGTGGATAAAGGACATGGCAGATACATACCGTTGGTGACATGTGAAGCAGGCTGAGTTGTTAGTATTCAGATTTGACCCAGTAAACGTTGATTTATGTCTTGGCGCAACTCGAAATCCCCTTCCCTCAATCACCGCAAGCCACGACACCCAAAGGATAAACCTTTGATCTTACAAATAGACAGCGACAACGCAAAAGTCACAATTCCGGTCACCGCGTAACGCCACGCGAAGGCGGCTGTGCAGGCGCCAATTCACAGCCTCGATCTTCCACTTCAACATCACCAACATCAATCAACATTCATTGCGACTGCAATCCAGTCATTGTTCCGCCGAGCTCGAAGCTCTCTGACGTTACTGGAGAGATAATCCTCGGATAGAGGAAGCTCATTCGCTAGGTAACAGTCTGGTGCCTGACTCACAAGAGACGAGCACTGATTACGGTTTAGCGTCTGGTTGAGGAGTCAGGCTGCAGAGGGATCTACCAAGAGTCTTTATAGATGGAGCGGTTCCTTTCAAGGAATTGATGCTTCTTCTTCCACTTCCTCTTTGATTTGGAGGCTCTATAGGTATGTTTGCTTCTTCTTAGTCATCGGAGGCAGCCTTGTGTTATACAGATCGGAGATGTGATGGAGAAACAAGCCAACCAGTACGATTCGCAGATTATACGAGGACCACCGACAATAACGATTACCTGGAACTCAACACCATATCGTTTCTTATGATCGACCTGGGAAAGTTGAACACTTTCAAACATTTTGCTACTGCATAAGACTGGACAACTCCTGCAAACAACCCAGCAAATCGAAAACCAAAATTCGCTTTGAGGTCAAAGCGATCTTTCAAAATGGAACAAACAGGAAGACAACGAATGTGGCAGCGGCTTCGACAGCGATTTCAGCGCCCCAATCTCCCGCCGTTAACCATACTACCTCCAACAATGACGGAGACTCCGAAAGAGAATGTGGCCTCGCCACGGCCTAAACAATGCTGTGGTGTCTGCACTGATTCAGAGACTTTGGCGGGACCATTGAAATTGATATGTCGAGGGTAAGCCAAGCATTCTAGCACAGCGTTCCGCCATCGGAAGAAGCGAAGTTGTCTATTATCGAACTGAAGTCTCGTAATTTGAGATCGATATTCACAAATTTTTGGCAATCTCTCTCTCAAGATCGTCAGCGATTTGTCGATATTCATCTAAAGTAAGAGACTTTAAATCTTTTTACATGCGCTCGAGAAAATGAGTCTGGTTCATCTTTGTTAATGTTGAGAGGTGCTAACATTTTGAAGCTGCACTACACAGTATTGTCAAAAGTGTATACGAGAGCTATTCTTGCGAGCCATCAAGTCGCCGTCTAGCATGCCGGCCAAGTGCTGCGAGATGATCCCAATTCACGTTGGATCCAAGCACTTGAGTAAAGAAGAGGCAGCCGAGTACCGGACCAAGTTTGAGGAGTGGAAAACAGACGCTAAAGATCGGGTGTATTGCCCAAAACCTACTTGCTCGGCATTCATACCCCTGAAACAGTTACGCGCAGCAGGCAAAATACCGAGAGAGGCGGGTGGAAAAGAGAAGAGAGATTCGAAGGATCCGGTCGCTCCTTCCCTTGAACAAGCGCCACCTTCAATCGATTGTCCGAAATGCACAACAGTCATATGCATAAAGTGCAAGTCGGTCGCCCACCCAATGGAGCCTTGTACGGCAGCGGATACTGAGAACGACGAGATGCTCGCTTTGCTTTCAAAGTGGGGCTACAAACGCTGCTATCGATGCGGCCATGGTACTCGTAGAATGTTCGGATGCTCCCATATGCAATGCATTTGCGGTGCTCATTGGTGCTGGGGTTGCGAGAGGAGCTTCCTTGAGTGCGACACACAGGGTGGATGCGAGGACGACAACGAGGACTATAACGACGATATAGACTACGACTCAGAACAGGAAGAGGTCGATCTAGGAGATAGCATCTTTTCGACTGCAGGGAATGGCAGCGAAACTTCTCCAGCGGAGGAAGACTCGCCCGACCCTGCAGCCATAGGCCCAATGACTGAACGAGAAGCCCGCCGACAACAACGAGCCGAAAATCTCGATGCCCGAGGCGAGCGGTACTGGGAAGAACAAGATATGGACTTTGGCTCGGAACCAAGCGATGACTTACATGGTGTATGGGGATGCGAGCACAATTGGACTGTTCGGGTGGAGGCTACTCAAGACGAGGACGAGGATGAAGTCCAGTGTCATGAGTGTTGGGATCCAGTCACCGAAAAGTCTCAAGTGCGCTACTGCACATACTGCGGCTTACTGGCTTGCAGCAGATGCGCGGAGAAGGAAAATTAGTAGAATGACTCCCACATGGAATGTGTGACAACTATGTTGTTCTCGCGTACACAGCTATATCGTACAGAGCTAAGAGGGAAGTGAGCTGATAGCTATGAGCAATCATGAAATACATAAATCTCTCCCTTGCTCTTGTCTTCACATCACTTACTAGTGCTATGGCCTGGTTCGTGGTATAAACTACATCCACGTTTGCCGAGCAAAGCCAGAATAATGATGGGTGACAGTTGGTGGAACGTCATGAAAGGAACGCGCGTAGACGATTCCGCGTTGTTTTGATTCTTGTTCCGCCAATGTAATGGAACGCAGGAAAGGTGTTTGTTGCTGACCTTCCATCTGAGCTCATTTGGCTTAGTTCTAGGCCGCCGTCACGCCAACTTTGAACTACCACACGGGAAACTCCCTTGTCGCCAGACAATCACGATGATACAGAATACAATCCCGTCCAAGCCATGATCACAATAACACTCTTCTGCGCGTAGCGCTTACCATATCGCTACCCAGACATCCTCTTTCAAGCCCGAGTCTGATATTTCCTCCGCACCGTACCGCCAAGTCCCTCCCTCTCCCAACACCAATTCATCACGTCCGCCTTTACTGGTACGAGTGTTTTGATGGAAGCCATACGTCAGAAATGCCGGCCGAAGCATCAGGTCCTGGTTCTGAAGTGCTACCCGCGCCACCAGAAGAACAATGTCGAGGTCAAGCCCAATTCCAGCGAGCTCAGCTACCTGTTATACTATGCGAGCACTCGCCGGAGTAAATTGCAGAAGGTCGGCGATTTTCTGGACAAAAGAACCACCAGTGACGTGTGGAAGGGACGCATTGGGTGTGTGCAGAGTCGCGCAATTAAGTACCAAAGAAATAGAAGGCGGCTGACACCTGTGGTAGAAATGTCCAAGTCACCCTCCAAATCCTCAAGGCACTCATTGAGAAGACTCCTCGCGATCTGCCCCTGTACGCCTCTGCCCTTCTTCGTATCTTTCGAACAATATTACAGTCCAACGATGTAACAATGATTGAAGAGACGGTGCCTACCTTCGAGACATTTTGCGCCTACCAAGATCCAGCCAACCTCAGTGCGGACCAGGACTTTCTCCGACAATATGAGCAAATCATCCGCATGTACGCGACATGCGCTTCCAAAGACACGCCAATACAAGTGAAGACTGCGAAAACAGTGCCTGTTTTGATACGCTTCAGAAAAGCTGGCTTGGAGGCTATCAAGGCCATAGCTGCAGCCGAGATTCTCAATTCCGAAACAAGTAAACAGTTGTCTATAATCATCCCGGTCATACTGGAAAATGTCTACTCAGAAAATGGCCAGTACTTAACAATGCTGGAGCGGCGCGAGGAAGAGAAGGTTGAGCAAGAGAAGGAGATTGCGCTGCGACGGAGACAGAGCATATCTACGGTACGAACAGTTGAGACGGGCGAAGGAGATCCTGCTGCTGCTTCGGGGACAACAGAAGCGGCAGACAGGATGGCCGAACAAGAGGCGGCAGTCATTGCGCTGGAGGCCCTCAAGAAGGTCTTCTCCATGGCACCTCGTGGCCAACTGCGACTCACTACGGCCGAAGTACTCAAATTCATGGCGAAGAGGGTAAACCCAAAAATCCACTTTCCCGCAACGGAAATGGTCAGCCTCATATCTGGTAGCTGGCCGTGTACGCTGTGGTCTTTTATCTGTAGTTGGGCACCGGTACAGGACCGCTATATTATTCTTGTCACAGCCATGGAGACATTGATACATAGTTCAATCGTCGAGGACGACTTGGAGAGGCAGTATGTTTTAGCTACACTTATCGGCTGGCTTCTGAGCTCGTCCGACATCAACTTTATTGGTCTCAGCGTCATGGATGTTCTTGTGGGCCTCATTCAGCACATTCTTGGACTCCTACAACTTGGAGGAAAATGGCATCAAACGATATCACAGCAACCGCCAGTTGACAGCGGAGAGGGTCGTGCTTCGATATATGCGTCTCAACGAGGCCAAACTTCACCCCGAGTTGCCGCCGCGACGGAAGTGATACAAATGCCATCGCCCATGCGGCGCCAATTGTTAGAACAACTTCAGCGATGTATTGGCGGTCTTGCTGTTCACGTTTACTACTCTGATCAGATCTCGGACATGGTCACTGCCATTCTGTCACGCTTGAAGCAACCTGGCTATTCTACCATTCCGTCAACAGCAAGTGCGATCGAGAACCCTGCTGCTATGGCAGATGCAGTGGCCAGCTCAATCAGTTTGTCGGAAAAGCCAAACGTGGATGGATTCTTCTCTTTTGACACAGCTCGCGTGTCCGCTCTCCAGTCAATCAAGGAAATCATCTCGTGGGCGAATTGGACGAAGCCCGATGGCTCCATTGGGTCTACCGTGCGAAGCCCCATCCCCGTTGATGTCTGGGAAGGCACACAATGGCTTCTCCGAGACCCAAACTGGGCTGGTCGAGTTGCGTACGTGGAACCTCTGCTACAATGGATGAAGCTTGAGCTCAAAAATCATGACTTGATTGTCCCAGAGGAGGAACCAAAGAGGAGAAAGGGTGATAAAAAGGAAAATGGTGGCAAGGATACCCTCGCGCGACGTGCAGTTTCCAATGCTTCACAGCGAGATATCTCTCCAAAGCGCAAGAGGAATACATTCCTTCAATTACTCCACTTGGCAATCTACGAAAACGCCCACCAATACGCGGAATCAGAAGCAGATATCAACTTGCTTCATCTTCTCCTCACGACACTCATTCAGCGACTCGGTGTCAATGCTGTTCAGCATGGTCTTCCCATGGTCCTTCGCCTCCAGGAGGATATACCCAGCATCGAATCGCCTCTCGCAAAAATCAATGTCGCTAGTCTTGTACATGGCTACTTATGGGCTCTGAGTGTGAACTTCAGCTTCGATGCGGCTAGCACGGGACGAGATATTATGAACGAGGTGTCACGACGAATAAACCACAATCTTTGGCTTCAGACCATCAAGATGCCGCCATTGTCTATTGAGCAAATTGCTCAAAAGGAAGCCAGAGAACGGCACAGGGTTGTGTCGCAAGACATCATACAGAACGAAGCCATCATACCATTTGACAAAAGAAATGCATTGGTCAACAAAATCTGTGAAGGCTACTCTGTTAGTCTTTATTCACCTCCAACATCTCCACCACAGTCTCCAAATCGACAATTCTCGCAACCTATTCTTGGAACTGTTGGTCGTACAGGTTCAATGACGGCCCCAAAAGCGAATTCCAAACTACCCCAAAGTATCAGGGATGAGCTCCTTGCTGATTGGACCAAAGAGTTGGTCATCGCGGCAACAACTGGAAAATTGGAGGGCTCAAGATCTGCTTCCTTGCAAGGATCAAGCAGTCCTACTATCGGACCGACTTCGAGGCATTTAACTGTGGGGATCAATGGTCTATCCGCACATGGAGAGGGTGCCACATCGCCTCGTCGCTCCCACACACATCATCACCATGGTACACGAGACAGTCGGCCCAATTCCGCAGCATTCGGGCTCATTCCTGGCTCTGCAATGCGTGAGGCACTCTCCATCTCTTCAAGACCACATTCTAGCAGTGTGCGAAGCAGGCGCGCGAGCGTGAGCGTGAGCGCGAGCGCGAGCCCTACGCCATATTCAACCACATCATCCGTTCGTAGTGCAGTGAGAGTGGACGATCTCAAGAGGGTGCTGAGTGGTGGCCCGATGCCTTTCGCTCCACCAAGTCGAGGTGAGGAAGAAGGAGATGAGTCTGGTAGTGATAGCATGGTGTCATACGCAGGCAGCGATATCAGTTATGCACCTTATGCTAACAACAACGCTGTACTTCCAGTAGGCACGGTCGTTTCCCCAGTCGTTGAGCGAGCAGAAGAAGATATATTTGGAGAAGCTGATGCCAGAGATCACGATGAAGCAACAGTGGGCTCACTCACTCCGAGACCTACGACGGCCGTTCATAAGAAGTCAAGTATGGAATCAGCTAAGGCTGGCCGAAAGGCGAGCATCAGCTCAAATGATCGAGATAGCATTCCGCCTGTCCCTCCACTACCGGAAGGTCTCCGATCGGGTGTCAACTCTCCACCTCCTATCGTTTCACCGCCTCCTGCTTCACCACCAGCGCCACATTCCGATCATGTTGGTGTGGTTCATAGTTCATCACTTCGTTCTCGTCCGCAATCACTGAGCTCCGAGTCAATGCGCAATGGCCAAAGACCGAGAATTGCAGTGTCCACATCAAACAGTGATTGGAGGAATAGTCGGGCCACAAGTGGAACGGCTGGAGGGTGGAATGCGAGGGAGTTACTGGACGACATTGATGCAGAGTCGCTGGGGAGTCCCGGAAGCTTAGGAGGCGCAGGCAAGGCGCTGGTCTTCCTGGGAGGGCGACCACCTTATTAATTTGTGCTTGGAGTGTCTTGAGAAGGGAGATTTTGGGTAACACATTGGGGTTTGTGGCTGTGGATCTTTTCAATTACCTTCATACTACCTCTTATTCCGTTTGAAAAATTCTGTTTGCGAGGCCTTGAGGCTGTGATTGGGACTTATACGGTGAAGAAGCTTGTTTCATTTGAGCGATGGCGCTGGAGAGCCCAGGTTTGATTGTTTTCTGTACATTGTGTGCATTGTGTGCATACTGGAATGGTGTACTTCATGGCGGAGATTGCCGATAACCTCGTCTGTGAATGTTTCTGAAAGAATATAATCCGTAAAGCATTCTCTCTTCGACTATATAGCGTGATTCGTTAGTGTAGAGATGTTTGATTCAGCAATTATCCCCCGCTCTTAATCAGATGGAGACGGAAGAGTTGCTGGACGCTGTGGAAAATATACACTCTGTGAGGTATCAATACCTCGACCAGAAATAGCCCCAGGAAACGGTATTTTTTGAATACGAGTGAATAGAGTTGATGAAGCGACTGTGATTCAATTGTGGTCACATGTTTTATTGCTTAGTAAATACCACTGGCAGTAACGTGTTTCACCACTCACTTGGCCACCCCAACCACTAAATTTCAAGTCATCGTGCGATAAACCTCCCACCAATACAGCTTTTATTAAAATAATTCTAACAATACATTCTTTACGTATTTGGGCATCGATTAATCTTATGACCTTGAATACCGCAGCCACTACATGTTGGTAATGCTCGCTGTCGTACGACGACTTCCTGATCTTGAACACTATCTGTAGAGCTATTTTCGCATCCCTCGACCAAGAACTGACCCTGTTGAGCTTGTAAAACGCCTCCATATGCAATATGTCGTCTACGATACTGTTGCTTCTGTTTTCGTCGTTGGTTCTCTGTACGAAGCTTCCTATTCTCTTCTGCAAGTATTACTGCTGAATTCATTGCGACTTGACATCCTTTGATGAATTGACCAATTGCTTGACTACTTGGGCTCTGAGATTGGTGATGAAGAAGATTTCGGACGAGCTGAGCCTGCTGCTCAAGCTGAGCTATCGTACGAGGAGTTTCTGACGTCCACTGTGGCGCTACTCCATGGGGTGTACCTGGTGGTGAGGGCGTCTCTTCAACACGCTGAAACCACGCGTTGATTGTCGCTGGATCTTCGCATTTTGCACGCTGTGAATGGAATTTACGATTCCACTTCGTACAAAGCTCCGGCTGAGCGTTGATGAAGCGGGATACCCAGTTCTTCCCGATTAATGACGGTGGAGGATTCGTACCGCGTTTTTCGAGTAAAGCGTTTGCCATTCGTCGTACGTCGATAATTTGGGGCGGAAATCCTCGTCGATCAAGGTCTAGGATCCACTGAACCAGAGCCTGCTCTTCATGTATTTGTAACTTCCTCTTTTGGTGGTTAGATTCGCTTCGTGGTTTACCACCTTGAAGACGAGACTGAAGTGTAGATCGAGGAATATCGTACGACGCTGGGATTTGACGTTGACTTAAATTTGGATTAGTTTGAAAGCTCTGCTTCGCAAGAAGTAATCTAGCCTCTTTGCAAGCCGATCCGGGGGTTGGTGTTGACATTATCGCGATAATTGTACGAAGGGATTAGACTTTTTGGTTGGGTGGCCATGTGAGTGGGGTGGCCAAGTGAATGGTGAAACACGTTAAGTTAACTGTGAACGTGTTTCACCACTCAGTGGGCCACCCCAGTCAGTGGGCACCTCATCAAAAAGTCCATTCTCTTCGTACAATAATTGCGATAATGTCAACACCAACGCCTGAATCAGCCCACAAAGAGGCTAGATTACTTGTTGCGAAGCAACGAAGCAAAGCTTTCAAAAGAATCAAAATTCAAGTCAACGTCAAATCTCAGCGTTGTACGATATATCTCGAGCTACACTTCAGCGTCGTCTCAAAGGCATCAAACCACAGAGCGAATCCAAGCACAAAAAGCGAAAGTTACAACTACATGAAGAGCAGGCTCTAGTTCAGTGGATCCTGGACCTTGATCGACGCGGATTTCCCCCTCAGATTATTGACGTACGACAAATGGCAAATGTTTTACTCGAAAAACGTGGTACAGAACCTCCACCACAACCAGTCGGGAAGAACTGGGTATCCCGCTTTATCTCCACTCAAACTGAGCTTCGTACAAAGTGGAATCGCAAATTCCATTCACAACGTGCAAAATACGAAGATCCAGTGATAATTAACGCGTGGTTTCAGCGCGTTGAAGAGATGCGTCTATTGTTCGGTATCCTTACGGAGGATACATACAATTTTGATGGGACTGGCTTCATGATGGGGTTTATTGCGACTGCAAAGGTGGTTACAAGTGCAGATACAGTTGGACGAGCAACTGTCGTACAGCCAGGGAATCGTGAATGGACAACAGCGATCGAGGGAATCAACGCGTCAGGCTGGGCGATACCGCCATTCATTATCCTTCCTGGAAAAGTGCATCAATCAAACTGGTATCATCAGTTACCGGCTGATTGGGTTATTGCTGTAAGCGATAATGGCTGGACAACTAATGAGCTTGGATTTGAGTGGATCAAGCACTTCAATACTCATACAGAAGCTCGTACAAAGGGTACTCACCGTCTCCTTATCCTCGATGGCCACAACAGTCACGCAACACCAGAGTTTGACGGATATTGTTGTACAAACAACATTATTACAGTCTGTATGCCGCCACACACATCCCATCTTCTTCAGCCGCTTGATGTAAATTGTTTTTCGCCTCTGAAACGCTCGTACGGTCAAGCAGTTCAAGAGCTTGTTCGTCAAGGAACCCACCATATCGACAAAGAGGACTTTCTATCGATCTATACAAGCACCCGACCAACTGTCTTCTCTGAGCAGAATATCAAGAGCGGTTTTCAAGCGACAGGACTTGTTCCATACAACCCGCAGCGTGTTCTTTCGTCGCTTACAGTCACCAAAACGCAATCACCACCAGGAACACCCCATAGAGTAGCACCACAGTGGACATCAGAAACTCCTCGTACAATAGCTCAGCTTCAACAGCAGGCTCAGCTCGTCTGAGACCTTCTTCATCGCCAATATCAGAGCCCAAGCAGTCAAGCAATCAGTCAACTCATCAAAGGATGCCAAGTCGCAATGAATTCTGCAGTGATACTTGCAAAGAGAATAAGAAGCTTCGTGTAGAGAACCAACGACGAAAACAGAAGCAACAATATCGTAGACAATATATTGCACATGGAGGCGTTTTACAGGCTCAACAGGGTCAGTTCTTAGTTCAGGGAGGCAAAAATAACTCTGGAGAGAGTGTTCAAGATCAGGAAGTCGTCGTACAACAGCGAGCATTATCAACGTGCAGTGGCTGCGGTATTCAAGGTCATAAGATCAATCGATGTCCAAATACCTAGAGAATGTATTATTAGAGTTATTTTGATAATGATCATAGTGGTGGTAGATTTATTGGACGATAACATAAAATTTAGTGGTGAGGGTGGCCCACTGACTGGGGTGGCCCGCTGAGTGGTGAAACACGTTAACTTAACTAGGCGCGTTGGACATCCAAACGCCAAACAACAACCAGGTCATTAACCGTCCATCAAAATTCATCGCAATCTTGTTGTCACAACTAAGCCCTCGATGCCAGATCACCTGCCTCGCATTTTGCTTGTTCATCACTCACTCGTTACAGCCAACTATTTGAAGATCCGTCTCCGCCCTCAGATCATGTTCATTGTCCATTCGTTAGTTGCTTCACTGGGACATGCCAGAGCTCTTAGCAAATTAGAAGGCGACTCAAATTGGAGATGATGACTTCCAAAGGCCTTAGTATTCTCACATTCCTCTTCCGTGTAGGCAACGTGCATTTCCTTTGTTTTCTCACCATCAAACAAACCTGTTAGAAGTTTTCGTTTTTTCCTCTGCTCAGCCTTTCGGTTCGGCATATCTCATTCAAGAGAACGAGTATGATAGGTCAAAGTTGGCTGGCTGACTATAAAGGAGAAGAGTGAAGCTTATTGTTGTTTCCTGTAATTCCACTGATGCCTGCTTGTGACCATTTCGTTGCTATTCTTCACTTTTGGTCATTGTCATTGTCATTGTTGTTATTGTGACGCTCCCCTAATGTGTTATAGAAGCTTTGTCCAGTCTTTATTCAACTCTTTTCCCTCATTCAGTCATTGAACACTCATTGATCCTGTAGCGCACTGTTCAGTCAGCTGTACTGTCCACTATTCACAACACCTGCTCCTTCGCGATATAACTCGAGAGGCCGAAGTTCCTTTTGCTATCATCAACAACATTAACACCTTCGACTTCCATTTTACACAGCCGGCCATTACTTACACTTGTACCGATCCTACGAGAGAATAACGACTCAAATTCGCCAAGATGCATTCTACCTCAATTACCGCCATAGCTGCCCTCCTCTCAGGAGCATCTGCGCATCTTTTCATGAAGACTCCAGTGCCTTTCGGCCATGATGCAAATGGCGATCCTCTTCGTACCGCACCTTTCGGTACCCCACCGAACGTACTTCAACCATCTCCTCTTGGTCTCGACGCGGCATCCAATCTTGTCCAGAACTTCCCTTGCCAATTCGGGCCAGACTTCAAGTATCCTATGAGTGACGCTCTCCGGGTCGCTGCTGGATCATCAACCCTTCTTACTTTTCAGGGCTCCGCAGTTCATGGAGGTGGGTCATGCCAGGTCTCACTGGCTAAGACTCCTTCAAAAGACCCCAAGGACTGGCACGTTATCCATAGCATCATAGGAGGCTGCCCCGGTACAAACGCACCTGGTGCTGGTGAAACAGGAGCCCCTGGTGGTCAGGATAATTTTAAATTCCTTGACCCCAACAAGCCCGATTCTCCATCATGCACAGGTATCGATACCGACGAACTCACATGCCTCAAGAAATACAACATTCCGATTCCCATGGAAGTTGCTTCTGGGAAGTATTTTCTGGCGTGGACGTATTTCAACAAGATTGGCAACCGCGAGGTGAGTTGAGTGGCAAGCATATCGGTTAAATACAGCTAATCCAACAAGGTATACATGAACTGCGCTCCGCTCGAAGTTACTGGTGGTGGATCGTCCGACGACTGGCTCAACAAACAGCCAGGAATCTTTTATGCCAACCATGAAAAGCAGCCTTGCGAGACCCCCCAAGGTGGTGGCTCCCTCAACTTCACACAACCTGGCGATTCTGTTCTTTTTTCTCTGAACCCGTTCGATAACGTCGATGTCAGCTCCAAAGGTCTAGGCCCACAGTGTGAGGCGCTCTATCCACCCCAAGCGTCTCAGCCTGCCCATGTCGCTTTCCTCAAGCCAGCAGCCGGCGGCAATGGCACACTTCCTGCCTCGAGCACTGGTGCTCTTCCAACAGCCACTTCGGTCGTCGGAACCACAACGGTCACGGCGAGTACCCCTCCAACGAATGCCCCCGTCTCCGCTGCGCCCACTTCTTCGGCCTACAACCCTGGTGTCTTCACTCCTGGTGCTTCCTCTGCGGCCGCTGCACCTGTTGCCTCCAGCAAGCCTTGCACCCCAGTCGCTGGCTGCACTCACCCATGCCCCGAAGACGGCAAGATGATCTGTCTGCCCTCGAACCAATGGGGAATATGCGATCATGGATGTGTCATTCCTCAAAACGTGGCCGCTGGTATGGTTTGCCAGAATGGTGCAATGGCTGGTGGGCAATCTGGTAAGCGCAGTGTAAAGGAAATGAGTCGTATTATGAGGCCTCGACAAGCTCCTTTGAGGAAATCGAAGTGGACTGCCTAGGTGACTTTTGGGATTGGTGAGCCAATTGGCTGATTTCTTGTCTGGATCTTTTTAGCCTTGATGGCAGTATTTCGTCGTCAGCTTTTGTACTGTTTGATGACCGCTTAGGGTAAGGTGGTCCTGTCGACTGTCTATGCTTCGGCTGATCTTGACTTCGGTGTCTAGGTTTTCTCTGCAATTCTTGTTGCTTGACGCTTTTGCTTTGGCGAACGTTGGCTGGCGGAGATAAATAAAACATGGAGGGCTACATAAAGCCAGATAGATGGCTGTCCAATATCAGTACATTTTTACAAGTTAAAGAAAGCTCCTTTCAGCATTTGAAGCTTACGGTCTACCTTGTGAGCGAGTAGTAATTTTTCTTTCGAATATGTCGCGGTGTAAAACCTCGCTTTTTCTTCGCGCGGAGACAGGAGTCATTCATTGACCACGATGTCCCGTCTACAGCTCCAACTCGCCAACCAAAACGCATCATCACGAACGCAACTTTGGAGCCATCACGTCCACGTCCCTCCTCCCGGATATCCACCCACTTCGGACACCCTTTGTACCCGCTCCCAACAGTCCACATGGCAAAGTCAGGATCCGTCTTCCCATAGACCGCCATCATCATCGTCATTACCAACACATTTCCCATACCACCTACACGCTATCCTTCACCTCGTCCTCGTCCTCCTCCAATCTCCAATCTCCAATCTCCCCAACCCCTGCCTACCTACTTAAGAACAAAAAGCACCTCTTCCTCTAATTCCGGGGGAAACGGTGAGGAGATTCGTAGTAATAGTGAGGACGGAGTGGATGCGGAGTGAATGTGGCATTCATTATTGAGTAGGCATTTCCATCCTGCGCTCTTGAGGATATTCAGTGTTTCTGTGGATACTATTGATTTTTGAGGTCTCGCAAGTGCGCTTTTAGCCGCTGGTCTTGATGGATTGCGTTGTTAAAGGCATGTATGAGGATTTATTGGCGGAGTTTGCGCGGTATGGTTGTTGTCATTGTTGGGGATGCTGGGTCGTCCAAATTGAATGTGGGTGTTCCACTCTCTGATGGTGGGCTATGTGGTTTTCACAATGAGCGTACCACTCAGCGTGGTGGGAATTGCTGGAGGTTTGTTTTGATGTTTACCAAATACCAGATTGAAAATTTGCGATATGCTAAGGTAGCTACGTGATGCTCGCGGCACACGGTGGACCCTCTCATACAAGAACTACGGAATCAGGAAACATCCTTTAGATGATATCCTAGAAACACTTCGCATCCCCACTCTCGCTACCATCCTCACCACTGTATTGCCAAGATGGAAAGATAATGTTCTTTTCGTGTTGGGTCAGAGTCTGAGTAAGGGGAAGAGGAGCGTGAGGTGATTGATCAGACCTGAACAGGTATTTGGGGAAGCGAGATTAAGAGAAGTAAAAGATAACGATAGTGATTCAGAAGTAATGACTTCTGGGAGGACTCGCTGTGGAGGAGAATAAGAGTGGCCGAAGAGGGGGACTGTGGTTACGCTATATAAGGATACGGTGGTTCGTTAGGCTTCGTAACGTGAATTAGGGGTTGGGGGTATTCGATTGTTATACAAATGAATGTTGCCGGATGGGCATCAATAATGGTCCATTCTTTCGTAATAAGAGCTCTGGGGGAATCTGCCCTGTGTCAATATGGTTGTTAAGTAAAAGAAAATCATCAGAATCCACCCAGACGGCGTCCAATTAGAAGTGCAAATTGATTCTAAGCATGTTGGCATGCCTCGCGAAATAATCTATGCCATCTCGACAAGTGCCTTGTATAACCGAGCCCGTGGAACGCTGACTATCCCTCATGCAATACCTCATGTGCATGCCAGCCCAACTGAAATTCGCCAGAACGATTTTTGTCACTGTGTTCAGTACAACATCCTCGACTTCTACTTCCTCATCGACGAAGCCCTTCTCTTCTTGGCATCGAGCGTCTTTGCCTTCTCCTCGTTGACACGGGTGTGTAGGATCTTAGCGTATTCGGTCTGCGTCTTCTGTCAGTTTTTATAACTTCGAAAAAATTGTGATTATACATACCGCGGCATCCTTTGATGCTTCCGCGCGACGGCGCTTGATTGCAATGCGGTGACGCTTGTGCTGGAGACGCTGTGGTGTGACGAGACGCTGGATCTTTGGGGCCTTGGTGTATGGCTTCGCTCCCTCCTTCTTTGGGGTGACCTCACGACGGATAACGAACTTGCGGACCTAGAAGAGAAAACAGGTACATCAGACTCGATTCATTTACACGATAAAATCGCCAGAACCGGCGAGGACGACTTACATCATCCTCCTTGCTGAGACCAAAGAAGCGGCGGATCTTGGTAGCCCGCTTGGGACCAAGGCGCTTTGGGTGAACGACATCAGTGACGCCTGGAATATCGGCATCACCCTTCTTGACAATGGCGAGAGCGAGGACAGACAGGTCCATGCCTACAATGCAGCCACGGACCGACTTTCTCTTGCGCTCACCAGTTCGGCGTGGGCGGTAGCAGGAGTGACCTTCGGAGAGCAGGAGTCGGACACGGGTTGGGGAGAGGACCCCCTGCTTCATTGGGAAACCTTGCTTGTCGTTGCCGCCGGTGATTTTGAAGATGTAGCCCTTGAACTCGTCGCCGACGCTGTCGCCTGGGACTTCAGCGCCCATCTTCTTGTCCATGAAGATGCGGAGTTTCTTCTCATCGTCGATGTCGACCAGTTTCTGGGAGCCATTAGACGGGTAGGAGATATTGAGCTTCATCTTGACGGTGCCGAGTCAAGAAGTGCGCAATGGATGGTTGTCGTGTGTTGTCGATGGAGTTTCGTGAATTTGAGCTTCGGAGGTTGTAAATTTCCATTTGTGCGGAAGATGGCTTCGACCAATCAGAAGGGACGACGGGTGGGCTAAGATCGATTCAGACTAGCTCTTTATAAGCGAGTGGCTCTCCTCTCTCACCTCTCATCATCAATCATGGCAAAATTTATCTAGACTTCCAAGGTTGACTGCGAATGTTTCGGTCGCATATCTTCTCAGAAAGCCAGCAAAGTAAATCGGTACTGACCCATCGAAGCATCATATGCCAGGCAAGAGGTTCTATTATGCAGTGAGAAACAAGAGGCACCACCAATTCCTTTGATTCAAGTCTTCCCAGGGTCTTCGCGGATGCTTGATAAAGTCGGTTCATCACTAGGCTCTATACACATACCTCATTTTCAATCTCTTTCGCATCTGGAGGGCTACTCTTGCTCTCAGCAGGTCGTTGACACCATGAAGAACTACCCTGACGTTTCTGCTTATTTCTTGGCTGAGATGAATAGCCATGCTGAAGTGCATATGAAATTGCTTATCCATACTAAGAAGAGTATTCATCTTGCTAAGGAAGTGCTCGAGCGGAGAGGTTGTTGAAGGCCTTTTCTCAAGCGGAGGCATGCCGGATAACGTCTGGATAGTTGGTGACATGCTCTTCTCATACCTCCTACGCCAGCTTCAATCTTGGGAAATTCTCGTAAGAACGATATACTCGAGATATTTAGTAGCTTTCACGTGAAAGGCTGATGCCGCTTCGAAGCAGCTTTTCAATTTACCAACAAAGGGAGGAGGTATGATGAACCAACTCAGAAAACAGTGTACGTTAACGTATTCCACCACCCGAACCGCCACACCACCCAGCCTGCCAAAATATGCCAAGACTACCACTTCCCCCATTATCTGATTATGTCTCAACAACACAATTCGTTATTGCTTGGACACGAAGGGAGACTTCAGCTTGCCCTCCAAGCCCTCCAAGCCGGCCAATTCCGAAGCCAACGGGTTGCTGCGCGCGCCTTTAACGTTAAACACCAGAACCTCTCTGATCGCGCCCGAGGAGTCCCATTTATCCTGGAAAAACTACCAAACGGTTGGAAACTTACCCTTACCGAGGAGCATACGCTTATCCAATATATTCTCGACCTCAATTCGCGAGGATTCGCACCCCGGCTGTGTGAGGTGGCAGATA
This sequence comes from Venturia oleaginea, assembly GCA_013176395.1. Taxonomy (NCBI): domain Eukaryota; kingdom Fungi; phylum Ascomycota; class Dothideomycetes; order Venturiales; family Venturiaceae; genus Venturia; species Venturia oleaginea. The sequence goes on from JABMLP010000005.1 coordinate 1,869,550, forward strand.
TGGCGGATAAACTACTGGGTATACGCGGTGAAGAGCCAGTAGGCAAAAACTGGGCTGAGAGATTTGTAACGCGCTCAGATGAGCTCGAAATAGCTTTCAATCGAGCAAAGGATAGGCAGAGGATACTACAGGAAGATCCAGAGATTATTGGCGCGTTGTTCAAGCTCGTTGCAGACACCAAGGCAAAGTACGGCGTCCACGATGAGGATACGCACAACTTTGACGAGATTGGCTTCCAGATGGGCGTTATTGGGTCAATGAAGGTCGTTACAGCCTCTGAAAGACGTACGAGGCCTGAACTCATCCAGCCGGGCGATCGCGGATGGGTTACGGTTATTCAGAGCATCTGCGCAGCTGGTTATGCGACCCCGCCATTTATTATCTATGAAGGACGCGTTCACATCTCTGCGTGGTATGAGGAGGCAGATATACCACGGAATTGGAAGCTGTCAGTCTCTGAGAACGGCTGGACAAACAACGCGCTTGGTCTTGAGTGGTTGAAGCATTTTGACGCGTATACAAAGGCGCGGCAGGTGGGGGGGGTACAGGCTGCTTATCTTGGACGGCCATGAGAGCCATCTCAGCCAGGATTTCAAGGACTACTGCATCGAAAAAAAGATCCCAACCCTCTGCATGCCATCGCACTCGTCGCATATACTCCAGCCTCTTGACGTGGTCTGCTTCTCGCCGTTAAAGCGCAAGTACTCCCAACGCATCCGGGACTTAGCGCGCCGACGCGTGTACCATATCAACAAGGAAGGCTTTCTCCCTGCCTTTAAAGACGCGTTTTTCGACGTTTTCACGGAAGAGAATTGTCAAAAGGCCTTAGAGGCAGTAGGGCTAGTCCCTATTAACGCGCAGGTAGTGTTGGATCGCCTTGAAGTACGGCTACGTACCCCGCCAGAACCCCGTCTCCTAGAAACGCCGTGGCAGCCAAAGACTCCAACCAATACTCATGAATTTGGATCCCAATCCATGCTCGTAAGCGAGTCTTTTACTCGGTCACCAGTTATTGCGCAGGCTGGCTTTTCCCAGCTTGTTAAAGGCGCTGAATTGATGCTGCACCAGAACGCCCTACTTGTCGCACGAAACCACGAGCTTGAAGAGCAATTGGCAGTAATGACGAAGCGAAAATTGCGTAAAAGGAAGCGGATCCAGCAAGGTGGTACTGTAGAGTATGGGACTGCAGCAGCGCGGGTAGCTACTGAGGCGTCTGTTGCGCCTCAGGGATCAAAGAATACTCGTAGTAGTGATCAAGAAACAGCCCGACCAACTCAAAGGCGCTGTGGGAACTGCGGCGCGACTGGGCACAATGCGCGAACGTGTAAAAAGGATATCGAGATATCTTCTGAATCAGATAGCAGCCCGACGGACTTGGAATCTATTGTTGATAGCGATGAAATTGAAGAGTCGTAATATAGGATGGTCGTGCCAAGAGATTGTGGCGGGTTGGGTGGTGTGGCGGTTCGGGTGGTGGAATACGTTTTAGATTTACTCAGAGTTTACTTTCTTACGAACAAAAAGCTCTATCTCAAGAGTGTCTGTGCTTATACAGAAGCGGCAGGTGAACGAGGCTGCGCACCTCTCACTTCAACAAATTGAGGCTAGGCTGCCCTGAAATGAAATTGATTACCCACCTGTCTCACGTCTTCTGTCGAACAATGAGGAAATCGCTGGTTGCGTGTTTTGTTTGAGGGGGGAGTGGAAAGGCTCTGGCATCATTATGTTTCATAACTGGCAGTCGATGCAACTCATAGATCCTCCTTCGACACAGCTACAATTAATTATAGCGTACACTCTCATAGCCTACACTCAATCTAATAGTCACAGATCGTGTCAACCAATGTAATCCTCCATCGTACAGAAATAATCATACAGACATCTCAGCTATTTCCCATCCAACCCGACGAACAGACTGCCCGTAATAAGATATCTGAGGACAAACGCCGAAAATTATCTACGCACCCGCAAGCCCAAACTCCAAGCCATTTCCCCTTGAAAGTCCCTTTTGACGCCTTTGCTGGGTGGTCTCCTCTTCGCAGAGTCTCTACCTTGAAAAGAGACACGAATCAGCAAACGTAGAGAACTGAAGGAAATATCCAGGGCGTGAATGGTCATGAAAATAGAGTAATACGCGTGAAAGAAACTCATCGTCTGCGGCCGGGTTCATCTTTCACACCTTTCTTTGTGTCGTCCAGCCCCAGCTTGACGCGACATTCTGGGCACCACCACTTGACACGGCGACCGGGGATCTCTTCGAGGCCGACGCAACCAAGGTGAAACCATTCCTTTTCGCACTGTCTCGCGTCAGTATAGGTCAAGAAAAGTTATGAGGAGCAGCTTACCTCTTCGTTTTCGCACGCAACCATGGTTCCCCAACTCACATCGCCGCAAATACAGTAACGCTCCTCGTTAGGATCAATAGGCTCATCCATGTCGCCCACATCCTCTTTCTTCACCTTGTCGTCAGTAGCAGCATTATAAGCAGCGCCCCTCTTCCTCGGCGCCGCCTTGCGCCTGCTGATACCCACCTTGCCTTTTCCATCCTCATCGGCAGTAACAAGACCAGGTGCTTGACGACGACCAGCTCTAGTGGTGCGAGGCTGCACTGGTTCGGGCATGGACGAGGCTGATGAATTGGCTTCGACGACGCTGGCTCGACGCTTTTCGCGCAGTTCACGTCCTTCATTGCGTTTAGATGGAGGCTCTGCAGAAGCAGCCTTTCCTGGCACGACGGCACTGTGGGACGACCGCGGCCGCATCTCTCGTTCCTTGGGTGGTTCATTTTCCTTTTGCTTCTCTTTCGCTGTCGTCTCAGCCACGTCAGCTGTTTCAGGTGTAACCTTTGGTCCAACAGAGGAGCGTCGTGTCCGTGTCTGAGTAACTGTTGGCTGTACAGGAGCTGGCGTTGGTGGTGAAACCTTCTTGGCCTCAACTGCTGGAGCTGGTGTAGGCGCAGGAGTGGGCTGTTTCTTCTTGGGAGATGGAGCCGGTGGTGCCAAAGGTACAATGGTCGTTGTCGTGACCGTTGCAGTCTTGACAGGCGCCGGTTTCTTCGCCGCTAATGGCTTGGGTGCGATTGGATGATTAATTTTGAGCTTCTTAGGACCGGGTTGGACCATATCTTTACTGCTTGAAGCAACTACAGGAGTGTCCACTGATGCAGTTTCCTTCTCCGACTCGCGTTTGCGCTTCCTCGCCGCTGCCCTGTTATCTTTCTTTTGTGTGCTCGCAGGTACACCGATTTTGAGTGACTCGGGAAGGGGGTTCGAGTTTTTCTTGTCGAAAAGATTGGCGAAGGAGGAATTGATGGTAGCAAGTTGCTTGTTGGCCTCTTCCAGCTCCATGGCCTCAGCCAGTGCCTTCTCTGCTTTCTTTTGCTTCTTGGCTTCATTAAGCCGCATGCCACGATTTATCAAATCTTCAGTCTGCCCAGGCGAGAGGTCCATCGAAACTTCGCCAGGTCCGAGAACTTTCTTTCTTGGATCGACTGGGTCCTCGTCAATGAAGGGCTCGCCATTTTCTTCGCATTGCTGCTTCGTCTTCTCGTAGTTTTCGCGTCCTCGATTTGTACTGGCCAGGACTCGACGAATCATGGTATCGCTTGGTGTCCAAATCGCATTCTTCTTCATCTGCTTCCTTAGCTTCGCCATTTCGTACTCGGTAAGCTTGAACCATGGCATCCATTTGCTTCCAGGTTTCGCATCTTGTGGTGGAGGAGTAAGTAGCGCGAGAGCATTGCTTGTTGAAATTCCCGCGACTTGGCTATGAACGTTAGTTCCAAACTGCCCCGGTGTACGAATCTTGAGAGGATTCGGGGTTTTCTGAGACCTGTCGCGTGGTTTTGGTGTCTTCTGCACTCTTATTCTTGCCGCACCACTCTTTCGATTTCGTGCAGCCTGTTCTGTGCCGATGTCCGATAACTCTGCAACAACCTCCTCTTCCGATTCTGTCCAAATTTCGTCTTCCGGGCCAAGATTAGGGAGGACGTCGCCAGGGATAACGATTCGGCGATGCTTGGGAGCCCGTCCACCAGCAACATGTAGAGTAAGCCTGGGGGCCTTCTCGGGTTCCGTCTTCTTGGCCGCTCTTAATGCTTGTGGTGAAAGGGGTACAGGAGTAGGGTCTCGCGAGGGTGGTTTCGGGAGCTCCTTTAGCTTTTTGATAATGACGGAGATTCGACTGCTATGCCTTTGTGAGACATCCTGCAGGCGGACTGCTTCTGCATATGCTGCTTCGCGATAGCTGATAGCTTTGTTCAGGGCTGTAGATATCTGTACGCGTAGGTCTGCCGGGTCTGGTCGGTCGCTTGCATCCAACTTAGGGAGATCGGCATATAGGGCGGTCAGATCATGAACTTTCTCAGAAGCTTCTTGGTAGTTGGAGTCGAGCTTTCCGATAAGTGTGAGTGATCGATAGAGGTCTGACGGGAAGTACTCGGTGTAGTCTAAGAAGTCGTGGACCGTGGCCTGGGCATCTGGGTCGGCGGGCTCTCTCAGGGTGATAGCCGAATAGCTGTCAGGCATCTCCGTATCTGCCGACATGGTGACTGGATGTGTTGAGGGCTGTCCTTGGGTGGTGGTGTGTTTCTAGGCGGTGGGGTGCGTGGTGGTCATGTCTCTGGCCATGGAGGCAGCTACGCCGTGTGGAAGAATGCGCGAACTTGAGGGATGGTTCGCGTGGGTCTGCTTAAAATGCCGGAATTAGTAGTAGCCCAGCTAAATGGATATATGGTCGGATTCTGGACGTTTAGGCGTCGCGTACTCGTGTCGACGATGGTGTTAAGTTAGAGGAGTCGTGAAGCTCGTCACATGAATACGTGGCGTCTTCGTGCTTCTTTGCCCCGAAATTTCTCGTACATGTTCTCAACAATACGTCTCAATGCCGATTCCCGCATGCAGACAATTCACATCGTTATTGGGCTCATTGTAAGACGGCAATGAATTAATCTGTAACATAACAGTCTTCCCGGACTTGCCAATATTGTGGGCAGCAGAGGGAGAGATGCGTTTCTTGAGTCACCTGTATCGTCTTGTGCAACCACTGGTGATTCTATCCACTTAGGTACCTACACGCAGCTTCCATCTTCCGAAGACTCTCAGACACCAACGCCCAACCAACATTTTGCTCACCTCCACCTCACACACTATGGCTTCATCAGCAATGGAGGCTAGGCTGGCACGCCTTCGCGCTGCCATCAAAGACGATCTCGAGAAACTTCCAGACATCCCCAAGTCTGAGCCAAAAACTGAAGTCGAACCTGAACTCAAACCGGAGGTGAAGGCTGCTCCCACTCCAGCTTTCATTGGTCCACCCAGACCTCCGCCCAAGTCTCAGCACAAGCCCGCCCTCAAACCCAATCCTGGTAACATTATCTGGCCAGAAGATGCTTCTAGCGATGATTCTGAAGCTGATTGTGACATGGAGTTCATCCGCGTCAAAGAGGATGAAGGAAGAATCAAAGCGTTCGAGAAGGAAGACTCCTCCGATGAAGACGACATAGCTATTCCTCGCATCATCAAGAAGGTCAAACTTGCCAAGGGTCAATTGGCTCCACAGGGTCAAGACTACGTTGCTATCATCGCCTTCAGCAAGTTCCCATACAAGTACATCTCCAAAGAATACTCTGAGAAAGTCGCCGACTCTTTCTTCAATGCTGGAAAGTTCTGGATGAGAGACTGGGATCTGTAAGTTTGACTCTTCTTTGTATTGCCGTCTTGAAGCGAATTGCCACTGGCTAGTCGCGGTGAATACTTCACCTTTCGACTCGCTCGGGTCAAGACATTTGACCTAAGATGTATCTGTTTTGAAAGGCTTTTGCAACTTTCCTTCATTCTTCAGACATACACTCCTGATCACACTCACACTCATAGGTACTACGTCTGGCCTCTTGACTACTCTCCCAAGCCCTTGGTCCTCGTCACGGAAGAGCAATTCGCCTACCTGATCAAAGAGATTAACACTCGATTTCCGCATCTACACGTCGACCCGAAGGATAGCTGGTACTCTGAGGTCGGTCTCACTTGCGACTTCAACAGCTTCAAGCATCCCCGCTTTCTACCCCGCTTCCTAGGCCGCTGCAGCTCGAAGGACCAATACGACAACATGGTTGACCAATCACCGAGTGCCGAGTTTATGCGAAAGGATGACCCGACACTGAAGAAGGCACCCGATGATCGCTCTAGGGAAGCCTTCGGAGCACTGGTCGAGAATGCTCTTGCCGCCAACAAGGCAAAGAATCAGCAGAGCAAGGAGTTGAGACGGGTCGCGCGAGTCGAGAAGCAGAAGGACATGGGTAAACAGTTGAAGCGTGCTCAGCGTTATCTCGGAGTGCGTCCAAAGAAGGAGATTGGTAAGTACATGCAAAAAAGAGCATTAATCGAAGACGAATTAATTGAAATACCAGTTGAAGAACAAGCCGCTTCAGCTATTCCGGCCATCGAGTACAGCCAGCCCGCTCCATATCCTTTCGAAAATTCACCTGTCTTCGTATGCATCGACGTCGAAGCCTACGAACGCAGCAACAAGATCATCACGGAAATTGGTGTCGCCACCCTAGACACCCTCGATCTCATTGGCGTTCACCCAGGAGTCTCAGGCATGAACTGGCAATCCAAAATCCGCGTCCGTCACTTGCGAATCAAAGAACACGAACACTACCGTAACGGTGAATTTGTAAGCGATGCAGCAGACCAATTTGAATTCGGAGACTCTGAATTTATCTCACTCAAAGACGCACCCGCCATAATCGCAAGCTGCTTCAAACCGCCATTCTCCAACCCCAACGGTACTGAAGCAGCCAAAGGCGACGAAAAACGAAATATCATCTTCGTAGCCCACGATGCAAACTCGGACATTCAATTCCTCCGCCAAATCGGCTACGATCCACTCAATCTAAGCAATCTGCTCGAAACCTTGGATACAGCACTTCTCTACCGCGCCTACAAGCGTGATACCAATGCCAGATCCGTTGGAAACATTCTGTTCGATTTCAACTTTGTAGGTTGGAATTTGCATAATGCGGGTAATGATGCTGTGTACACCATGTGGATCATGCTCGCGACATGCATCCGTGAAGCATGCGGACGTGGTAAGAGCGAGACAGAACTAGAGCGGCAGAAGAAGTTGGAGGAGGATATGAGGGCAGCTGAGGAGAAGGCGAGAGAGATGGTTTTGGAGGAGAATGCGGCCTGGGTCGAGGGAGTAGAGGACGAAGATGACGGTGGTGCTCCCATCAAGGCTTAGAAAAGTGGCCTACATGGTCATGAAAATTTGGCGTGCTTGTACATTTGATGAGCTGGCATTCGAGCTTGGATAAGGATGTAGATATGATTCCTGGGTCTTTCGTGTTTGTCTAACGATGGACGGAAGACACACACCAGCACATCCGAGGAGTATAGATACCCAAGAAGGACATTCTCTACGGACAAATAGATGCAATAGCAATATTGAAGCATCCTGACACCACGGTCACAACCAACCCGTAAACGCCAAGTTCACTGTAAAATACAGCCACGTATCCGTTTTCTACGGGATTTGGCTCAGGAATTTCAAGTATATTTTTAAAAAAAAAGATCCGTAAAAAGATTGAATTTAAGAGATACTTGATTCCTACGAATTCGCGGGGGTTTCTACGATATTTTAGGATATTTTAGGGTGGTTTCGTAATGGAGAGAAGGTCCGATTAGTTTCTTACTTCTACGGCTCCTACCCTCTCTCTTCCTTTGCCTCTTTACCTTCAACTTCCTCGCCGTGACTGTGACTGTAAATATGACTATAACCGTAAGAGTGACCGAATGCTAACAATCTAGGTACTGCTTTGAAAGGCCGAGCCTCTTAAAGTGGTAGGAACTACAAAATACTGAAAAGAAAGCTACAGACCTGGCACTATAGGTCAAAACCCGTAATTTACAGTCCTACATCTGATATGGGCTCACGGATGGGTCTGTGTGACTGTAGTGTTATTGCCAATCTCCCTTTCCTTCAAGGGAAACGCAGCAAAAGAATCATAATTCCCGATCTCCCTAACCTCCAAGGGTGATCATCAAGACGCTCAAATGTTCATAAATTATACAAATATAAGTCGTAACCATCATCAAATCGTCACTGCATCTGAGGAGATAGCGAGTGTGTGATATCATGTCCCATTCCCAACATCAGGCCATGAACTCCCAATCCCAACACCATCCTAATCATTAGTCACAACCTCATCTCTCAGTGACAATGCTAGCCCATGGGTAATTACCAGCCAACTTCTCCTTCAAACTGCCAACCTCTCCACCAGCAGCCCAAGCAATCACCTCTTCAAAAACAGGTGCTCCCTTTGCGTCGAGTGGACTCCAATGTCCACACCCAGGAATCTGAATCACCTGGCTCGACATGCATCCAAAGAAATCTCTAATGCCTTCGATTGCAATCGAGCTCTCAATAGCGACATCGTTTTTCCCCCAAATGACAGTTGCGGGAGCCTTCAATGCACCCTCAGGACCGGTATTGAAGAGTGCCGCCCCACTTGGAGAGCGTCGACGGACCTTGGCTGGCCGGAGTTGATTGAGATCCCATAGTGTTTCGAGAGACTTCTCCCAGGGAGAGAAGGCGAGGTTGTCGCGATAGACACGGATCTTCTCGAACCAGGCTCCTTTCTGTGCTCGTTCACGTACGGAAGTAGGATATGTGAGATCTTCCTCGCCGTTGATTATACACTCTTCCATGCTTGGTCCTAATGAAGATGCCAACAACCTTGCACCATATGAGCCTTCGAGAGGTTTGGAAGGATCCGGCTGCTTAGTCATGGCGTTGAGGTATCGGAGAAACCAGTGATCGCCCACAGCAGCTATTGAATCGACCATTGGACGAGGTAGTTTGAAGATGAAGATGTAGCCACTTTTGACCATTTGTCGGAGCAGGGGGGAGGCGTTCGAGAAGACGCAACGGAGAAGATTGAGGCGCAGCGAGAGAGGCGCGCGGAGCCATGTGTGCAGCATTTGTGAAATGGAGGCCAACCGATCTTTGATATTTGAGTAGGCAAGTTCTGGCTGTAGATTTCGCGTTAGATTAGGTTTATATCTTGAAGCTGGTGCTCACTTACGTGGATGGCATTGCTCAGAATGAAGCGGTCTGCAAGTCCTGGCGCTTCTGAAGCAAGTCTGAATCCAATCACAGCACCCCAATCATGGGCGACGAGGACAACTCTCGAGTCCCCATCCTCTGTAGACAAGTACTGCTCCCTCATCTGTATGATGTATTCCGAAATGGCCTCGAGGACATGGTTGGGTCCGTAGTTTGCTAAGCTGTCTGAGCCACCAGAGCCTGGGAGGTCGCACGCAACCATGATATAATTGTCCTTGAGCTTGCCAGGACTTTGTAGATATTGCTGCCACAGTACCCAACTGTCAGGGAAACCATGAAGGAATATAACGAGGCTCGTTATACCAGCGATACGACGGTCAGGGAGGGATTCAACATAGTGAAGTTTGATGCCGTTGCGAAGGTTACAGAAGCGGTGATTGAGGCCGTCAGCGTGGCTATTGAGGTTCCAAAGCTTGTGTCGAGCTGCAGAGCTGTCAGATAGTAATTCTCAGGGGAATAGGAGAGAGTCATTCATACCAATGGCAAGCTCTTCCCTGCTCTTGTTATCGAGACGGCGAAAGTTGGGCTTCCTGAAGACAGCCAGGAGTACATAGGAGACAAGACCAAAAGTGCCATATGCGAAGCTGAAGGCATGCCAGAGCAGTCTAGCGACGAGATTTGATCTAGCGGACTTTGGGGGAACGTCAATAACATGCGTCGGCATTGTGAATGGTGGGAGTAGTTGTAGAGGCGATCAGGCCATTCGAGGGAATGACTTGATCTGGGAGCAATTGATTCTTGTGTAGTGGATTGCGAGGGAGAAAGGGACTCTCCTGATGGATTGTAGTTTCTCTTGGTAGCACCAGAAAGCAAATCATTCCTTCCTTAGAAGAAGAAGGGAGCACTAGGAGCACAAGGCTACCTTCTCAGACTAAACGCAGCTCAGGGTCCACCCCACCATATCCATACCAACAACCACCAACACCCTGCTATTGTCAAGTATATCCATCATTGCTGTCTTCATTATCAGCCTCATTCTAGATGGCCGATAGAAATAATCACCAAGTTTGTCCAAGTATCGTGCAAATCATTCCATAGAAACGCTCACATCATATCATTGCTATATACACACCCTTCTCAGTTCACCCCTACAACTTTTCCGAGCAGGGTTTGAAAAGCGACGACATCCCCAGAACCTGTCATGGAATAAACGCGCTATGCTCCCTCAATCTAGCACCATACTTCCAAAGCAAAACTACTGCCGGAAGACCCAGCCCTAAAGTAATGCTACCAAGCACCGTACAGCCTACTCCATACCCCGAATCCTCAAACATAGTCGGGGCGAACAAAGGGAACACGAGCGCAGCAACAGAGCGTAGAAAGCAAGATACTGCTGATGCGGAAGCGGCATAGCAGCTATACGTGTCGACTAGGTACATTTGGCTGCTGAGGTAGCATATTATTGAGGCGCTGGCGAACAGGGCTATTCCAATCTAGTATATATGGTCAGCAAGGTTCGAAATCTGGCTTCTAACAACTTTTCCTGAGAGAAGGATAAAAGCCTACATCGGGAAAGATCCAGTGCATCTTCTCTTGTGCCGACCAGCCAAAGAAGAAAATTCCAGCGGCTGTGATAACGGTTGCTGGTGCGATCAATGGAAGTCTATATTCTGGGACGCCCTTTTTGGCCTGTGGCTTCGTTCCTATGGCGCACGCTGGATCGTCCTGCTTGTTGTGGGTTTTGGAGTCTAGCTGGGTCAAATGTCTGTATAATCGGTCTGCCATTGGACCAAAAATCGTAGATCCAACCAAAGATCCCAAGAGCGCAAGGTAATGCAAACTCGCCCTGCCTTTAGCCATTCCATATCTTCCCTCCCATAATGTCGGCAAGCTCGAGATGATGAGGTAGAGCATTCCGAAGTTGAAGGCTTGGTAGATGCATAAGAGTTGGATCATGGGTTGTGTTGCGAGCATTCTCCACGGTCGTGCCATACTCACTCGAAGAATCTTTGGTAAAGTCTTGCCGTCCCATTCAGTGTGGAGATCTAGGTCTCCAATTTTTTCACGGAGGCGGCGTGCTTTTAGATTCAGAATTCGGGGTGTGTAGGTTTCGGGGAAGGCGATGAAGGCGACTAGTTGAAGTAAGAGACAAAAAAGGCTGAGAGACCAGAACGCCCAGCGCCAAGTTTTGTACTGAGATATGTACCCGCCAACTTTGTGGCACAGGTCAGTATTGATTCCTCTTTATAGTTAGGTGAGCGGAGAACTTACTTATGGGAGCTATCACGGGACCTAGGACAGGGGCCATTTGATAGATACTCATAGCACTCCCTCTATTTTCCGCACTCCAGCAATCAGAAAGAACGCCGCTACCAATCTAGAAAAACTAGTTAGCTCGCTTCCCTCTCCAAGTAGGTGGCGTGGAAATTGAGTTACTCACGCCCACACTCGCACTTCCACCAACTCCAGCCAGAAATCGGCAAACGACTAACTCACTTCCATTCCTCGAAAACCCACACGCAGTGTTGAATAGGAGAAAAATTACACTCCCAGAAAGAATGATGAGTTTGCGGCCCCAAATTTCGGAACAAGGACTAAGAATGAAAGGACCCAAGGAGTATGCTAATAAAAAGATGGACATGATGAGATTTGTTTGAAGACCCGGAGGTATTTGTAGCTCTTTGCTTATGATGTCGAGAGCTGGTGCGGACATTGAAGAGGACATTGGTGCCGTGAAGGCGAAGAGTGATATTATTATTGTGACCTTCACTGAGTTAGGGCTGTGATTTCAGAAGGGATGACGAGGAATTCTCTTACTCTCCATTTCTTCAGTCGGGACCAGTTCTTCGGGTTCTCTGGATCTGTTGGAGAGTCCCATGTTACCTATATGTGTGAGCAATCGTCTTGTTTCTCTAGACTTTTAGAGACTTGCAAGTTTCTTGTCATCTGGTGAGTGAGATGATACGTCTGAGGTTCCCGGGGAAACTTCAGATGCTTCTTCAATACTTCTGCTCTCAGGCATCACAAGTATATGGTGGTGGAAATTCTTGGGACGAAGAACAGATCATTGGCAGAAAAAGTCGAGCGGCGATGACGGGAAAATCAGAAAGATAAGCTAATGGAAAAGAACTTCAAGAAATGCTGAAAAGGGCAAAAACGAAAGTGTTCCATAACGACTGCAGCAGGCCCGAAAACATATTGTTGTATTGACACTCCACGTCGATCGTGTCACAGTGTTCTTGACGGTGAAAACGTCAAGAGCGAATAAGCGAGGCCTTCAGGGACAGAATTGCTTGGCCATTTTCCCCAAGGAGGCGAAATAGGATTGCCGGTTTTCACAATAGAGACGCTACGACCATTATGGCCAGAAATAGCCAAAAGGGTAATTCGGGAAGCACGACAGGGATAGGGTTCTGGAGTCCGTGGAAGCTGGAACCACGGAACGTGCCTTACTACGCAAGACCTGTTTCATAACTGGTACATGACTCAGATACAAATTACAATGTCGTCGAATGAGAACGCGCATGCTAGATTCATGCACCTGCCAAATAGGATATAGTCTTTTGTTTGACATTGTTAAACTGAGACTGGTTCACTTCTTTTGAGAAGCATTGGAGGGGAGAAGGATCTGCAAGTGAAGAGCGTGTTAGCGATTGATATAATCACAAGCTAGAAGACTTACCAAGGAGGCGGACACGACATTCAGTATGTTACTACTGTGGTCTGATGCCGATCAAACGTGGGTGGATTCCCCTTGTACGATCCATGCTTCACAGCAAAAACACCATTACGAAGATCTAGCTCCACCTACATTTAACTCGGCATCAGACCATAGTAAGTAAATCATACAAGGTGGGCATGCAAAAGTGAAGTAGAACTCGACTGAATGATTTAGAGCACGCTAATACTTTACATCTTCAGCTAGACTAAAAAGCCATGTGCCGCAAATGGAATTCATCGGGGCTATGGTCCTACTACGGTATCCGGGTTATAAACGTAAAATGTCATCTTTGTCGTGGCTCTGGCGTCGAATCTCCTGGTAGACGTTCCTAAATCTACCTACAAACTCTCGGTGTAGAACTGATACTTGTAGAAATAGACATGAGTGTAATGGGCACAGGGATTCTGCTGTCTGTGCTGCATACCCGTTTAATAATCCGGATACCATAGTACTATGGTATGAGGGGAAATAAACGTTAATTGGCACCCTGGTAGCCACCCTTGCAGTGATCAATGCGGTAATCTAAATGAAGTTGTTATTCTGCTTATTCAGCGTATTCTTGGTGTAAGTTATCAGTGTCGTTGACGTAACCACTTTGAGGTCACCTTTGATGCTACCTTTGAGGACATCTTTGAAGCCATTTTGAAGCTGTATACATACGATTTTGGAGTCACAATGCGGCTGCGGCATAAGGAGCTTTCACGAGATGAACGGAATGAGGTTCTTACCCTCCCCCTTGCAGCCCTTGCAGCCCTTGCAGCCCTTGCAGGCTTCAAATGCAAACAAATTCAAGACTTTTTCCAGCAGAAGAAAGGCAAAGAGGTTACTAGTGGTCAGATCCAATGGGCTATTGAACACGGTCATCCTACGCCGCAGAAAAAGGGACATTGTGGTGCTAAAAGGTTTCTTTCAGAAGAGGACGTTGACTTACGTCAACGACACTGATAACTTACACCAAGAATACGCTGAATAAGCAGAATAATAACTTCATTTAGATTACCGCATTGACCACTGCAAGGGTGGCTACCAGGGTGCCAATTAACGTTTATTTTCCCTCATACCATAGTACCGTAGGAGAAGCCGAAGGTTGTCGGTTCGACTTTTGGTCTAGGCCCTTGATATCCGTGCGTAAGGCTGAAAATTGCTTGTCGCAGTCGCGTTCGTCAATTCCATGAATCGGAGAGATTCCGAGAAAGCCTCTGCTGGGAATGGGCTAACAACCTGGAACGTTGTTAGGGTGACCAGCTACTTACTAGACGTACTGTGGTCGGATGGGTATTAAACGCAGGTGGCTCCGAACACCACTCTGATTTCGACTCACCAACAATGAGAATAATTTTCATTTTTTAGGTTCGTTGTAAAGAAGAAAACTAGTCTGATAAGACTCGATTAAGAGAGAAAAGATTAATCTAGAGACCATGAGTTGTAGTGCACACGATCGGGATCCACCTACATTGATACCCGTCCAACCACAGTGCTTTGCAAAGTCCACTGTTACCGGGCTGAGAGGTGTGAGCAAGGACTTTCTTCTTCGTGATTTGGGTGGCAACTCATGATGGTCGTCCCAATTCCAGTAATCTGACGTGCCTTTGAAACTGTCTATTCATGAAAACAAGAACACGTCAAGAAAAGCATGTAGCCTCGAATCCCAACTCTTGAGATGACGAGTCGCAATTCGCCCAAGACAAATGGCTTTGCTTCCATTCTGGAAAAGGAAATTGGCAATTGCTTTCTGGAGAGAGCCACGCAAGCTACAACAAATGAACAAATTCCCAGGTCTACTGTGTACTTACTACCTAGACTAGCTTTCAACCCAATTTCGCCCGAAAAGCCGGGCAGCACGCTTGACGCGCGCAATTGGTCATCGGCTTATTCCGATTTGACTGTGACGGTGGCATTGGAGTGGGTCGTAGTGGTGATGTATGGGATGCTAGGGAAGGATTCTCTCCCTGGGATAATCACTTGAAAGCTGTTTCGGTGGGGGTGAAGATAATGTGATGAGTCTGAGAATGTTTGAAATAGGGCGATGATGCTGCAAATTCCGCGATAGGAAATTCATCGGGCGTATTTCTGGTCCATGCACACGTAGAATCAAGAATAGCTACGAGCCTAGGTCTACCTAAGAAGAACATCTTTTCGGTATAATAACCCAAGACCTCGCTGTCTCAAACATTCTCGGACGCACAATAAACATTCCGGTGGGAGCCAAAGGTGATGTCCAATGGACTGATGAGCAGCCCTTGCACCCCCATCTTTGCTAGTTCAGAACCACGACGTCAATCATCATGGCTTTCACCTGCGAGATGGTCATGTTTGATCTGCGGAACGTGGGAGTGAGAAGGAAGAGTCCTGATTGAGCCGTAGCAATTTGACTTTCCGCTAAGGTTCTTCATCACGCATGAGGGTGTGAGATATCTCGCTATCATGCGGGGATGTGGAAAGAAAGCCTATTTACGTGCTTCTGTATGTAAGCCAGATCCGAGAACGTCGCGAGGTTTGATCGCTCTTGAAAACCGAAGGCCGGTGGAAATACGCTTTCTCACTCTGGAAATTGAAAAGAGCTTGGAGATTTTGAAGGCTGGTACTGGCTGGGACTTGACGGAAGCGAAACGAAACGAAACGAAAAGAAACGAATGAGGCGATAAACAATTCATTCGTCCAGAGGGTATATTCCTACGTCCATCCTACTTTCAAAGAGTTTGCACCAATATCCGTCTGACCTTTTGCAAAATTCCATCGAGCGTCGCACTTACTCATGATCAAAAAACGTTTCGAGATTCCTATCGAGCCCGTGTCTACGCAGGACTCTAGGTCTATCGCGATAGTTTGCGCTGTCTTCCTGGGTATCGCGTGGATCACGGTTGCTTTGCGACTATGGACAAGAGCAAGGATCGTGCGGGCCTTTGGGTGGGACGATGGATGGATGCTGGTGTCAATTGTGAGTTGCTGTCTAAAATTGTTGACTGATCCGTGTCATTTTGCTGATTATCAATTTGCACAGCTTTTTTTCACGGTGCTCTGTGCCTCAGCGTCGACGCTTACATATTTGATAATGGAAAAATCTTTTCTTCCTGAGCATTTGATGTCACATTCAATTCATGTAAGCATCATCACTTATCTGGTGTGAAATTTAGTCTAACCATTTAGCTTCTCCTCGTCGCCGAAGTTTTCTACATTCTAACTATGATGGCCTTGAAAGCAGCACTCGCTTTGTTCTTTCTACGAATTATTGTTGAGCCGTGGCAAAGACGAGTAGTCTGCTTCAATTTGATAGCATCAACGGTGTTTGGCATCGGCTGCTTTTTCTACGCTGTATTCCAGTGCGGCACACCACATGACACGGCGTTCTGGGTTCGAAAACTGTCTGGCGAATGCGCTGGAACAGCATCGATATTGGGACTGGGCTATACCCATGCACTTATCAATGCTCTGACCGATCTTAGCTTTGTGGCACTGACTTTCCCGATGCTGAACAAGGTTCCAATCAACCATCGAGAAAAGATCATCGTTGGCGGTATCTTCTTCCTCGCATGTGTGTAGGTCTACTGTATGATTTGATATCTAAGGTTATGTACGCTGACTAAGGATACAGTGGATCCATAGCCTCTTTCATTAGATTGCCGTACGTCAAGGCTCTCGTTGTGGCCGATTCGTCCTTCTTTAGTAAGTAGTTTGACCCACTGCTGTGACATCGAAAACTCTAACATTTTCTTCCAAGAAAAGCTCCTCTGGCTTGCGATCTGGTCAACCGCGGAACCTGGTATGGGCATAATAGCAGCCTCGCTCGCCACGCTGCGTCCACTCCTCCGACGATTAGAATCACAGCTGAGCTGTTACGCATCCCCTTCTCCATCGCCATCAGGTTCCTATTCAAACGAGTCAGAAGAAAGCTTAGCGCCAAAACCAGAACAACGAAGTCAGTCCCAATCACAGGGTAGATCTCAACCCAGAACCAGAAACAGATTAAAGAAATTTCCAAAGGAGAAGATGAATGACGGATTCCATACAGCAACCAGCACTGTGCCGAGCTCAACCATAGACAGCATATACCAAGAAAGCGCACTCCATTTTCAAGAGCAAGTACAGATTGAACGACCATGGCCACCATACCAGTATGACGAAAGAAGATCTCCGTCAAGACCAAGTCAGCGACGACAGCAACGCTATCAAAATTAACGCCAATTCTCACAACCACAACGAGACGCACAACCTAACGTCTCACAGCAACAGAGCGTCCACCCCATTCAAGCCAAAATCTTCAACGAAAGAACGAAGAACAATACCGCTTCGGCCAACTACCGTCCAACACCCACCTCTGGCCACATCCTCGTCAGCGGCAAAACAACAACAGAGCAACGCATCGTCATCAAAACGATCTGTTTCGCTATGGACGGCAGAAACGCTCCAATCAAAGCTCCACTGAAGCGTCAGCGAGTTCAGATTTGGAGTAGCAAAGGAGATGAGCGGCAGGCCACTGCTGAGTCAAAGAATGAGACGGTGGTGGAAGGAGAAAAAGAGGGAAAGGGAGAAGGCGAGAAAGTCGGTGGCAGCAAGAACTCGCTGGATAGGTTTGAGAGCGATACTGATGGAGAGAGTAGTGTCGATCCTAAGGGCATGCCTGGAAGAGGGAGACATAGTCGCGTGAGATTTCGTCCTGAGATCTAAGACAGCGCTTTGATTCACTTTATTAACGAACTCATGAGTAGAATATTAGATGGACCTAGATATATTCTTTAGTTTTATGATTGTAATTAGATAACATTGTGCGAGACAAACTTACATCCATCCGTCCCTTCCAGCTTCCCTAAATGTTTTCGTACCCCATACCTTCTGCTTCCATTTCCCGAACGTCCCTCCACACCCCCTATTACCATCAATATGTGATCCGGCAGGCCCAAATAGCGCGAACTATAATATTGTCCTTACCCGGGGCCGAAAGAGTAGGACGGTATCCTTTCGTAAAAGCTACGTACGGGGATAGAAAGTGCACCGTTGAGGTAACAAGTATTTGGAACTGTTGACCAGTCGCCACCACCTAAGAAGTAGGTTACAGGTTTTCGTCTACCAAGATGTAAAGGAGTCCGTGTATTTATTACGGGGAACTCGTTTCTCAACACAGTTGATTATGTCAAGACCTTCTTGACACCCGTGTTCTCTTGTTCTGGTCCGCGAGTTTGGGGTAAGGGCAATATCAGTCTGGAAGTACTTACCTTAAGTACCTTCCCTTGCTCAGGTTCTTTGGAGGCTCACTAGATCCTAGCCGTCCGATGTATCTCCCAATTCAATTGTCGTCTAACCGATTTGATCCTCAGATCAATCCTGAACGCTTGTCGGTTAGTATGAAGGTTGGGGGTGGGCTTGCTTCGTATGCATATGACTTGCGCTTGATTGTATCTAAGTAAAAGGTCGTTACTGTAGTAGGTTGAAGAAGCTCCTATGTGAGAAACATAACGTGAGATAACCACACCGAGATAAAGGAAAGTCTGCCCAACATCCTCCATATATACCCTTCTGGTTCTGGGTGCCAAGGTGCATTCCCACACCTCTTGGCTCTTCCCACACTGTGGGCAGCCAAGTGCTGTGGGAACTGTGGGAATATCACGTGACTCCTGCACGTACTATTCTCTCTTAGGACTGACCTAGTTGCACCAGTCCCCGCTTGTGCGCCCAAAGGATTCCACTCCACATCAGTCCTAACAACAACTTCTTGTTATCCAACCATCCTCTGCAAGTCCCGCTGTCCCTGCTCTTCGGTCTTGAGGTGATCTGTAACACCAACCCGTCAGATCACCCAACCGGTCAAAATTTGCCAAGACCCCAACTACTCTTCTTCTTCTACTTTGTCTCAACAACGTAATGAGCTACTACTCCAACACGAAGGGAGAATTCAGCTTGCAATCCAAGCTTTGAATACCGGCAAACTCCGAAGCCAACGGGCTGCTGCGAGCGCCTTCAACGTTAAACAACAAACCCTCTCCGATCGCGTCAGAGGAGTCCCATTTATCCTCGAAAGACCCAAATGGTCGGAAACTTACCCTTACCGAAGAGCATACGCTTGTCCGATATATCCTCGGCTTCGATTCGCGAGGATTTGCGCCCCGGCTGTGTGAGGTGGCAGATATGGCGGATAAACTGTTGGGTATACGCGGTGGAGAGCCAGTAGGCAAAAAGTGGGCTGAGAGGTTCGTAAAGCGCTCAGATGAGCTCAAGACAGCCTTCAATCGAGCCAAGGATAGGCAGAGGATACTACAGGAAGATCCAGAGATTATTGGCACGTGGTTCAAGCTCGTTGCAGGCACCAAGGCAAAGTACGGCATCCACGACGAGGATACGCACAACTTTGACGAGATTGGCTTCCAGATGGGTATTATTGGGTCAATGAAGGTCGTTACAGCCTCTGAGAGATGTACAAGGCCTGAACTCATTCAGCCGGGCGATCGCGAATGGGTTACGGTTATTCAGAGCATTTGCGCAGCTGGGTATGCGACCCCGCCATTCATTATCTACAAAGGACTAGTTCACATCTCTACGTGGTATGAGGAGGCAGATATACCGCGCAATTGGAAGCTTTCAGTCTCTGAGAACGGCTGGACAAACAACGCGCTGGGTCTTGGGTGGTTGAAGCACTTTGACGCGCATACAAAGGCGCGGCAGGTGGGAGTGTATAGGCTGCTTATTTTGGACGACCATGAGAGCCATCTCAGCCAGGATTTCAAGGACTACTGCCTCGAAAACAAGATTATAACCCTCTGCATGCCATCGCACTCGTCGCATATACTCCAGCCCCTTGACGTGGTCTGCTTCTCGCCGTTAAAGCGCAAGTACTCCCAACGCGTCCGGGACTTGGCACGCCGACGCGTCTACCATATCAACAAGGAAGGCTTTCTCCCTGCCTTTAAAGACGCGTTTTTCGACGTATTTACAAAAGAGAACTGTCAAAAGGCCTTTGAGGCAGTAGAGCTGGTCCCTATCGACGCGCAGGTGGTGTTGGATCGCCTTGAAGTACGGCTACGTAGCCGTGGCAGTCAAAGACTCCAAGCAATACTCATGAATTTGGATCCCAATCCAAGCTCGTAAGCGACTCTTTTACTCGGTCACCAGTTACTGCGCAGGCTGGCTTTTCCCAGCTTGTCAAGGGCGCTGAATTGATGCTGCACCAAAACGCTCTACTTGTTGCGCGCAACCGCGAGCTTGAAGAGCAATTGGCAGTAATGATGAAGCGAAAATCGCGCAAAAGGAATTGGATACAGCAAGGTGGTACTATAGAGTATGGGACTGCAGCAGCGCAGGTAGCTGCAGAGGCGTCTGTAGCGCCTCAGGGATCGAAGAAGGCTCGTGGTAGTGTTGATCAAGAAACAGCCCGACCAACTCAACTGCGCTGTGGGAACTGCGGCGCAACTGGGCATAATGCGCGAAGTTGTAAAAAAGATATCGAGATATCTTCTGAATCAGATAGCAGCACGACGGACTTAGAATCTTTTGTTGATAGCGATGAAATTGAAGAGTCGTAATATAGGATGGTCGTGCCAAGAAATTTTGACGGGTTGGGTGATCGAATACTTTATGTATAAGTTAGTTATTGTTTGTACGTACATCAAAATGTGGACATTCTCGAGTTTTTTAACTCGCTAACTGTCACGGCAGCGATAGGATGTATTGAATGAACTAGGGTTCTAAGAACTGAGTGTGATAATAAAATTTACGGTAGAGAGCGAGTTACTACGAGGGCGCGAAGATATCGCGCCTTAGCCACAATGTGGCTAAGCCGATACGCCCGAGCCATGAAGTAACGTGACGGCAAAGGAGCCATGCCGTGCCGTCACACTAACTAAGTAATTCTGGGAGCTCTAACAGCTTCTGGAACGATTCTATCCGTGTCCCTAACCGGTCAATGTATTACTTTGTATTTGATTCAGTGGAACTGCGGGCGTCACTTAGTCAGTCAGTTAACTAAGTCAAAAAACGTGAAGAATGTCCTCGTTGATGCACAAGTAACAATAATTTCAAGCTTGCCATGCGTAACCAAAAAAAGTATTGAAGGAATCGTATATACCTATATTACTGCCCGCCACAGCATCAATCAGATACCCCGTCTAAAAGCCCGTCGCAAGAAACAAGGGGTATATTACATCCCCTCCCAAAACTCCCGCTAAAAGCTTCTTAGTATAAACCTCACCTCCATTTTATCCACCAACACAATTCCAAAGTCTAGGATCCACCACCACTAGCAAATGTACTCCTCGCCCTCAACCTCTCCCCATAGACCCAAAACAAAAACGGCGCTGGAATCCCAATCCCAATCGCAATGAACCCCAGTAGCGAATTCCCCCACCCATAATCCAATGCCTGATACATGTACGGCGCAAAAAGCGGGAACCCAAAGCCGGCCAAACTCCTCAGCACAACCGCCGCCGCAACACCACTAGCCGCAAACCGAGCATAAGAATCAACAATATACGTCTGCATACACTGAAAACAAACGATGCAGCCCGCTGCGAAAATGGCGGCACCGATGTTGGGCATGATCCAGTGGATGTGTGATTGGGCAGACCAGCCGTACCAGAAGAGACCGATGGGGACGAAGAGGGAGCCGACGAACATTAGGGGCACGCGGAATTCGGGTTTTCCCTGCATGTTGTTTTTGGTTTTTAGGCGGCGGTAGATGCGGTCCATTATTGGGGCTGTTATTTGGGTGCCGAGGAAGAATCCAATGCCGAGAGAGATGTAGTTTAGACCGCCTGTGCCTATGGATTCGCCGTAGACGTTTGTCCACAGGCCGGGGAAGGTGGAGAGGATGAGGTACTTGGGGGTCGTTAGTAATGAATGATTTGTGTTATTGATGGGGCAGAGACTTACCATGAGGCCGTAGAGATAAGCTTGGTAGAAGGCGATGACTTGGATGATGATTTGTGTGCCCAGTAGCTTGAAAGGTCGGATGAGGGCTGTTTTCAATACTGAAGAAAGTTTCTTCTCGTCTTCCCATTCAGTGTGTAATGCAGCGTTCCCAGTTTCTTTTCGCAGACGTGCAGACTTCTTAGCAAGAATGGTCGGGGCGTATGTCTCCTGCAAGAAGAAGAATCCCGACAGCTGGATGAGAGCATCCAAGCAAGTTGTTGACCAAAACACCCACCTCCAAGTCGTGTTCTCGGCTATGAAACCACCTGCTATGGGACCGAGCGCAGGACCTAACAAGGGCATCAAACTGTATATCGAGATGGCTTTGCCACGTTCGTCGGCTGTGAAGATGTCGGAAAGAACGCCTCCTCCTATAGCAAGTGGAGCAGAACCACCTAGGCCAGCAAGGAAACGAAAGGCCATCATTTCACCTTTTGTCTTCGCAAACCCACATCCCAGATTCCAAGCCAGGTAGAACATGTTGCTTATTTGAATGACCCTGACTCGTCCATAGACTGGCTTGTTAGCTATGAAATCGCTTGAAGACTTGAATGGTGAGACTAACCTTCCGAGAAGGGCCCCAAAAACAAAGGACCGACCGCATACGCAAGTACAAAAATCGAAAGCACGAGTGAGCTCTCGATTTCCGACGTAATGCCGAGATCTCGGGTCATTGATGTCAACGCTGGAGCGACCATTGAACTGGAAACTGGCGAGATGAAAGTAAATGAAGAGACGACGATGGTAGCTGCCCATTTACGTCCGCTGCTCCAATTCTTCGGATTCGTGGGGTCATCTACAAACAAAAGATTAGCAAATATTGTCTTTGGTGTTATTTCATGGACACTTTACCAGGTCCATCCCACGTCACGAGATTTGGATCATCCCTTTTTGATTTGATCTTCTCGATCTCAGCAGGAGTCTTTTCAATGAAATCCCGCTCATCCACCACACCTGCGCGCCATTCCGATTCGGGCTCTCGCAGCTCCCCCGTCTCTTGCGTCTCAAGTTCCGGGTTTTTCTGCTTCTCGAGATTGCCATCAGAACTTGAACGTCTCGAGTCGCTGTCTGAGTCGCCATGGTGGCTTTGAATTGGACTGTGGGGCGGGCTATAGACGGTGTGGTCATCGAATGCTCTAGACGAGTAAACTCGATGTAGGCTTCCTGTTCGACTGCGGCCGCGCTTTAACGATCGTGAGTTCGAACGTGATCGGTTCATATTGCTGCGTCGTGGAGATGCTGTTCGAGTGGTTGCGATTGGCTCAAATGTTGATCTTGATTCTTCCATGACTATGTTGTTTTGACAGTCATGAAGTGAAGAAGTTCGGGATGGCACGGTGGATTGCTAGTCGGTCGACTAATAAGGGTACCAAGTCTTGGAAAGCAAAGAGTAATTATGATTACAAAGTTGGCAAGTGCTAACGAGGAGAGACGAGATATATACTCGGTACAGGCGACGAAAGAAAACTCTTTTCACTCGACAGGGCAGGCATCACCAGTCTTTTTGTATGCTCCTCGGAAGACGGCACCCATTGCAACCTGACGGTCAAGTAGCGCTGATGAGTTTTGCTAAGTCCGACTGTTAGGGGCAACAGGACGATAATGTCTCCGATGGCCAACGAGTATATCGGAAGCGATACCGTTGCATAGCTTCGGGAGTAGCCATGGCCATGAGCCGATATGGGTTAGCGAGGCAAAAAGGTGATGGCTATGGACTTTTACTTGATGGTTGAGATGGTCCAAAAGTTGCTATGTCCGTCCTGATTGTTGGAAATACCACAAGACTGACACTGATGTTGCATAAGCAAAGCATAGGCCTGCAGGTGCGGGACCTCGCCGCTCACCCGCCCACAGAGACGTCATGGCATGCAACATCAGTTCGCACTTCGCAGGTGAGGTTGTTCCTAATCTTGGGGAATCGCCACCAGATTGGCTAATTGCTTTTGCTGTTCGCAGAAGTGGGACTGCGGGAATGAGAAATCTGCGTTGCCGATCCGCTTGCAATACGCCAAGTCTTCTACCCGATTTCGCCCTCTTGGAGCGTGACCGGCCAAACGTCCTGCTATGCTTCTCGCAATCACGCGTTCCACTTTCGCAACCCCGTTGATACACGACTTCACCATGTTGAGAAGACGAATTTCCAGTCTCGCACAAATATCACTCTTCACAAAGCTGAACAAGTGACCAAGATTTACATTGCTATCTCATTAGACCTCGCTCGCTCGCTCTGGTACGTATACCAAATGAAACATATCGCTCTCGCCCGAAATGCTCCCATTATTAGGCACGCTTGTCCCATCATGTACATTGCGCCTGAGTTGAATCGACCCGACCCAAAGTGAATTGACTACTACAGACTCTCTCTCTTGTGAAACCTCTACCATATCCTCCGTGCCATTCTTTTCTTGACTGCAGGACTCACATAGACGAGCCAATTGTCGCCCGCCCTGAGATCTGTGTTCCTCACAGACACTATATTCTCTAACTCACTTCGCTTTCGCTTCTCCATCCAGCCCTTCGTCTTGTTGGCTGCAGTATCATATTCCGTCTCTACTACCTCTTCCTTATCGTCCTCGATGCGTCCCATAGGACTGGCTCCGCCAACTGGGGTAAATCCTGGACCTGATATAGTCGCTGGCGGCCAGTGACTGCCTAACACTGTCACTGGGAGTGGAGGAATATGGAACGCTGGCGGTATGTTAGGGACCGGTTTCTCAACATGAGGCCCGAAGGATATGGCTATGATCTTGAGAGTTGGAAAGTCGAGGCCGAGGGAAGTGAACCAGTTCTTGACATGATATTCTGTGAGGAAGGAAGGATTGATAGAGTGAGCCACGACTGTCCGAATGAGGAGGGCATTGTGAGGACCGATGCTCGTGAGAAAGGATGCGCTGTACGTCGGCTTGAAGCCCACAGGGCCTGGAAGATTGTGAGTCGGTGTAAACTATAGGAGGGTCGCGGACATACCGAGGAAGAAGCTGTTGTTTCCGTATAGAATGGCTACGGCTTCGAAATGTATCGCAGAGCACGTGCGGAGGATATTCGGAAAGATCTCTCTTCGAGGCTCGTGGGAATATGGCCCATGGTGACTTCGGAGACAGTCAGTGAGAACAGGTCAGGACACAATCGAGACAACATACCCAAGCCGGAAGGCACAGTCGGTCACCAGGAGTTCTTCGTAGACGGCATTTCGCAGCTCGGATGGCAATTTCCAGAAACCGCGAACCAGTTTGCTGTCATCAGGCGCTTGCGAATGCGAATCGACATCCATGGCGTTGGTGTGAGTGAGGAACGGAGTTCGGAAAGGGAGAAGCACTGTTGGTGAGGTAAGGAGTAGTCTAGTCGACAATGTCTTTGAAGTAGTAGTGGCCTCCGTGTTCTTGTTTATCCGTGGTGATTGAGAGATAAATTAGATTAATCTCCATGGGCGATTCAGCCTCATGAGAATCCCGCCCTCAGCCACCACCAATTTTGAGGACCCTTGATTTGACAGTCCACAGTCATTCCTGTAGATTTAGTGGACACCGCCCAATGATCGCTGTGTGCCCGCTAGCCTATGAGGGACATGGTGGGACAAAAAGAGTCACTGGAAACAGTCACAATTGACTTTGTATACAACAACTGACAAGACCATTCTTGGTCCTCCAAATTCTGACTAACCAATACTCGATCTTTCTAGTCAATCGACCCCATTCCACACCTCAATTGCACTAAACATACATCTCCCACCATGGAGGCAATCAAAAGCACCTTCGCCAGGTGCAAGAAAGAGCAGAGAGTATGATCGAGCTGGATGGAACATAGCCATGTACTGACAATTAACAGTCTGCTCTCGTCACCTATGTCACCGCAGGATTCCCCACTGCGGCAGAAACGCCAGATATTATGCTGGCCATGGAGGCTGGCGGCGCAGGTACAATGCCTCAATAGAATAATTTGGCAAAGAGATACTAATATGCACCCCTCCAGACATAATTGAACTCGGAATGCCCTTCACGGATCCAATCGCAGACGGCCCTACAATCCAAAAGTCGAATACACAAGCATTGAAGAATGGAGTCACAACCACATCGACCCTACAGATGGTTCGCGATGCAAGGAAACGAGGCCTCAAAGCTCCAGTTATGCTCATGGGATACTACAACCCCGTTCTGAGCTATGGGGAAGAGAGGATGATGAAAGACGCGAGAGAGGCAGGCGCAGACGGTTTCATTATCGTTGATTTGCCACCAGAGGAAGCTGTGAAGTTCAGGAATTACTGCAAAGGCTCAGGGTGAGTTTACATGCTGGAACTTAGGTTTACTGGATACTGATTTTGATATCAAAGACTCTCCTACGTCCCTCTCATCGCACCAAGCACCTCGGAATCACGCATGAAGCTTCTTTGCAAAATTGCAGATTCCTTCATATACGTTGTATCTCGCATGGGCGTCACTGGCGCCACCGGATCCATGAACGCAGCGCTGCCCGAATTGGTGGACCGAGTAAAGGCATTATCAGAAAACGTACCAGCAGCCGTAGGATTTGGTGTCAGCACGCGAGATCACTTCGTCAGTGTAGGCAAAATCGCAGATGGTGTCGTAATTGGCAGTCAGATCATAACGACATTGGCGAATGCTCCAGCAGGACAAGGCGCTAAGAAGGTCGAGGAATACTGCTCGCAAATCACTGGACGCTCGAACAAACAGGATGGCCTTACACGAGAGGTTGGCATCATTGAGACGCTGAATGCTGCGAAAGAGCCCAGTGGCGAGAATGTGCACGTCGATGGAGTCATCCGTGATGGTGATGTTCCTGATGGCCCAGGTTTGGCTGACCAAATCGAGGCACTCAATGTGACTGGCGATTCTAGTGCTACCCCTTCGCGTTTTGGCGAATTTGGAGGACAGTATGTTCCTGAGTCACTCATGGATTGCTTAGCAGAGCTCGAAGATTGCTTCAATAAAGCAAAGGATGACCCAGCATTCTGGAAAGAGTACGAATCATACTATCCATGGATGGGACGACCAGGACAACTTCATTTGGCTGAACGACTCACCGAGCATGCCGGAGGTGCGAACATCTGGTTGAAGCGTGAGGACCTCAACCACACCGGCAGTCACAAGATCAACAACGCTTTAGGCCAAATTCTGCTTGCACGAAGAATGGGCAAAACTGAAATCATCGCAGAGACTGGCGCAGGTCAACACGGTGTCGCAACCGCCACCGTCTGTGCCAAATTCGGCATGAAATGCACTATCTACATGGGAGCCGAAGACGTTCGCCGACAGGCTCTCAACGTCTTCCGAATCAAGCTTCTAGGAGCTCAAGTCATTGCCGTCGAAGCAGGAACCCAAACGCTTCGTGACGCCGTCAACGAAGCCATGCGCGCCTGGGTCGTCAAGCTTTCCACGACGCATTACATTATTGGGTCTGCAATTGGACCTCACCCCTTCCCAACCATCGTGCGAACCTTTCAATCAGTCATCGGAAATGAGACAAAGTCACAAATGCAAGCGAAACGTGGTAAACTACCCGATGCCGTTGTTGCATGTGTCGGTGGTGGCAGCAACGCCACAGGAATGTTCTACCCCTTCTCCAAAGACCTCAGCGTCAAACTCCTAGGTGTCGAAGCTGGCGGTGATGGTGTCGACACAATGAGACACAGCGCCACGCTCGTCGGTGGCACGAAAGGTGTCCTCCACGGCGTCCGTACCTACGTCCTCCAAGACCAGCATGGCCAGATCCAAGATACCCATTCCGTCTCTGCTGGTCTCGATTACCCGGGTGTTGGTCCCGAACTGGCTTCCTGGAAGGATACCGACCGTGCCAAGTTCGTTGCTGCGACTGATTCTGAGGCTTTTATCGGCTTCCGATTGTTGAGTCAGCTTGAGGGTATCATTCCTGCTCTTGAGACTGCTCATGCTGTTTGGGGTGCTATGGAGCTTGCGAAGACGATGAAAAAGGACCAGGATATCGTCATTTGCTTGAGTGGACGAGGCGACAAGGATGTTCAGAGTGTCGCTGATGAGTTGCCCAAGTTGGGTCCTGGCATCGGTTGGGATTTGAGATGTAAGTGTCCTTTCCTCCCCTTTATGATCATGAGATATCTGCTAAATTGTTCTAGTTTGAGTAAGTTGAACCTGTCATTGACTTACCCAAGGGTTCACACAAAAGCTAGGTGTTCTTGATACTGGGATGTTATATAGATGATTTGTTATGATATGATACGGATTCATTTCCCGGACGACCTTCTCCGTTCTCCTGCAAGCTACGCCGCGCCTTTGACACATGTCCATCTATCCCAAAAACAAACGTCGGGCTGGTAGCTTCATATGAAGACGAAATTTCAATCAAAGAATGATAATAGTGAAGGAGAAGTAGTGGCGTCTCAAGATTCGACGAAGCGCTGATCCTAGGAAAACACGTCTATTTCCCGGTCGATATTGATTAACTTTGGACAATTTTGAAGAAGGATATCGCCAGGAAATGATCGATATCGATGGGGACCTGGAAGGGCTGCAATAAAATGGGTTGATCCTTGGCGGGCATGAACTGATAAGACCACTGTGGCACGACACATTGACAAATTCACAATCATATTCTCATGCTATTCCTGTCCTCAGACACGGATCATAATCATCAACTTTTCCTAAACCATCACTCATCCGCTATCAACGAGAACCTCACGGTCCAAACACCCGAGGCGTAGCACCCATCTTAACAAGTTCCGGCGCCTCCTCAACATCCATCTCCTTCCCCTCCATCTCCTCCACAACCCCAGCATCAACCTCTTCATCAAGCAGACCCCTCCAAACTCTAGCCTGTCTCGGCCAAACCCTCTTATACAAACTAACAGCAACAGCATCCTGCGGATTAATCTTGCCATCAAATGCAGCCTTGTAATAACCATGTGTACCCAGCGAATCACGAATGAACCCACTTCGACCGCGTCTTGTCCACAGTTGAAGTGCCTTGAACCAAGCCACATCTTCGGCGTTGAAGAACATGTAACGGACTGTAACGACCTTCTTGTGGATTTTGTAGGGAGCACCAGTGAGAACGATGCGCTTGGCGATGACGCGGTTGTGAGATGGTGGGAGAGAGGTACCAGTGCCGATAAGGGAGAGTTCATGTGTTGTAGGTGAGCGGCGGAAGAAGAGGGCGGGTACGGAACCCCATGTCAAAGGTGCGATGAAGGATGCGATCGCTGTGCGGCCAGGATGGAGATATCGCTGGAATTTGTGGACATCGTTGGATGTGTTTCCGGCGTCTGAGAAAAGGGGGTTGATGACAAAGCGTCTCGGGCCAACTTGCATGATCAATTCTGTTTTCGACCTGAGAGGCGCTTTGAGGTCGGATTTGAGGGTAATGCTGTAGTTTACTGCTGTTCGTTTGTGTTCGTGGCGGAGAAGGGAGAACATTGATAGATGTTTGTCATGAGAGTGGGTTTGTTGGAGGGAGAGGGGAACGCCGCGAAGTTGGATGTTGACCCGAGTTCCTGGTTGGATGCCGCCCTGAGAAGCTTCCTTGGTAATTCTGTTTTTGGCGTTTTTGTAGTCTGCGATTTCAAGTAGTCTTCTCCATTCGGTGGGTTCGTAGATTCTGTCTTCTTCCGTCTCCCATTGACTTGTCTTCAGACTCTTGAGTCCTCGGTATTTGATCAGACGCTCTCGTGCTAGCACATTTGGTTCAAGCTCGACCTCGTCTGGGAACTCGAGATCATCGGCGGCCTCTTCTTTTCGCGACGCTCGGTAGGCGGCGATCTGGTCAGCCTCATCTTCAGGCGATGGATCGAGGAACATCTCAGACTGCGGATATTCAGACGGCCCTCCAGCTTCTGTTGGCTCCCTCATATTGATGTCTTCGAATACTCCGTCTGCAGGACCCATCGTTCTATCGACCACTGGCTCCATATCCATCTCCTCGTCCACGTCTTCAAGGTCAGAGCCATCATCTGACATGTCATCGATGAACCACGCAGCTTGGTATTTTGACGTTCCTCGGGGCAGCCGTTTGGGCGCATTGTCGGGTAATTTTGTCTCCTCGTCCGAGAAATAGTGATGGTCATCCAACAGGACTCCTTTCCGCTCAGTCGGTGCGAGTGAAACAGCATAATCAGCCATGTCATCCATGACTATCTCTTCTGGAGCCAATTCTTCTAACGTGTCTCTGTCTTCAGAAGGCTCAGCCAGTAGCGCATCTGGTTCCTCGCCATCCACAGACATTGCCTCGACCTTAGGCTTCTTCGTCTTCAAGGGAGCTGCCGTGATTCTCTCAATCTGAAAGTCGCCCCAATCGCCAACTTGTAACAGCCTGTCTGCCTTCAAACCTTTGCCTCTGACCACACCAGTGAGTATGACTTCTCCCAGGCCATCTTCGCTGACCGCCTGCTTGGCAGACGGCCACTGTAGATTCTCTACCACCATCCAGCTTCTTTCTTCCCGCCATCTGATACCCTTCGGAACTGTGGAGCAAAGCGAGCGCACAACGTTCAGGCATTCCTGCCTCGAGTCCAGTGAGTTAATTTTCTCAATTGTAGGAAAGAAGTGTGTGATAAACGACCTGAGCGAAGCAGCAATCTGCGGCCTCTTCTTCGCTGGCTCAACAGCGTCAAGTCTCTATGCTATGTTAGTCCTTGTCCATATCCATAAAAGAGTATCCATGAAAGCATACCTGAACCACAGTGACCACATTCGATATACCTTGTCCCTCAATACTCCTTAGTATCAATTCGCCGTATTCATCCACCTCTTTCTTTGCAGAAACAACTAGAACCACAAAGTCCGCTGCCCTACAGACCTCCAGTACTGCCAACAAGTCTCTTTTCACAGCGCAAAACGCTACATTCTGCTTGAACCTCTCCACGAAGGCTTTGACCATGCCATCGCAATGTTTCAAATCATCCTCTTTGACCTCCACACCCTCATACAAGCTCTTTACCGCAACGTCCGGGTCTACATCCGTCGTAAGTGGAACAACCGCCACAATCCTGGGCGCCCCATCCTTCCCAGCAAAAATATTCGTCGTTCGTGCGAGCTGCGCAGACTGTGTAATCCGTTTCTGCTTCGCCTGGTTGCGGCGGGCGAGTTTGGTGGCTACTTGCTGGGAGGGGGTTTTGCGCGTGCCTTTTTCTAGACCTTCGATTTTGCCTATCTCACAAATAGCAAGTTAGATACGTGGTTTTTTCGGGAAAATAGAGTGTTGTAAGGTGTGTCCAACCTTTTGCCTTTTCCTTCAATGCTCCTTTACTCAAATGCTTCGTCTTGAACGCCTTTTGATTTATTTTCGTGGTGCTTCGGTGCGAATGGCCCGCTTGGCTAGGAATGGGCGCCATGCTAGGTGGACCTGCTTTGAATCGGAAGGGGATTGAGGACGCCAGATTTGCTGTTGGTTTTGCAGAAGCTGCCGGCCTGAATGGTAGAGAAAAATGCACCTCGTCAGAGTATTATCGATAAGGGGTTTTATCGCGGAGGCGCTCGGGTCTGGCGTCTGGCGATGTATATTTCACTCTTACTTGAAATTACAATGATTGAATAAACCGTACATTAATAAACATTTATTTTGTCTCCTGACAGCAAATGGATACCCTTGCGACAAGCCAGTCTCGTGCCTACCAAAATTCTCAACCTCATAGGCATCCAGCCTATAAGAACACCGGCGCAATGCTAAAAACAAAGAAACTTCCCGTAAACCATGATATAATGGGAGCAAATCTCATCTCTCGCAAGGAGGGTATCCAACGCCGACGCTAATGCTATGTACAAATCGACCCCAAAC
Source organism: Venturia oleaginea (assembly GCA_013176395.1). Taxonomy (NCBI): domain Eukaryota; kingdom Fungi; phylum Ascomycota; class Dothideomycetes; order Venturiales; family Venturiaceae; genus Venturia; species Venturia oleaginea. The sequence goes on from JABMLP010000005.1 coordinate 1,900,994, forward strand.
ACTTCAAAATGTTCTGATCAAATAAAACCAGCCCCCTTCTCATTCGTGTAGTTCGAGGGAGCCTCCCTTCGACCGAGACTATTCCCTATAGGCCACCCCGAAGCAGAAGAGTCTCTCTTCTCCTGCTGAATTTCATCTTCTGCAGCACGACGCTGAAATGGATGTGGGTTGAGTGCATACGGCGCATGCGCATTAACATCAGCATTCTGTGCGTACGAGGGTGGCGGCGCAGTAATATCGACATCGCGGGGGAGATTTTGTAACTCGTGGTTGGTGGGTGCGTCGTAGTCATGACCAGCTTCGGCTCGAACCTTTTCATGGCCGTTGAACTTGATCAAGGCTGTGGCCAGTCCTGAGAAGCAAACGACGAGGTAGACGACTAGAATCATGGTGGAAATGATGGCTTCTTGATGGATGGCCTTCTCGAACCCGTTTGTCACTCTGGCAACAGTATCACTGATCTGATCTGCTGCTCCGCTCGACGGGTCTGCGAGGAAGTTCTGGGTTGAAGGGTCGTTGCTTTTCTGTGCTGCACCAGTGAGTGAAAAAGTTTGGTTGTCCAAGAGCGGAAATGCGATATGAGCATTATCGTGAACCCAGGTGAGACCCTTTTCAATGCCCGCAATCTTGATGCCGATCAGACAGTTAAAGACCTCCTTAATTGGCGTGTAAAGTGGAGTGCCACCAAATGTCACATTGAGGATGTTCATGGTCTCATCCACGAACGTGTTGAGAGTATCGTTAACCGCCGAAGTGCTGGTACTGACCCATCCCAGAAGATCCTTGTTGAGTCGTTGAGTCTCTGATTGAATCACCTCGTTGGTACCATCTGCCCAAGCCATGGAGGCATTGTCAAGTTTCTTGACCACCATGCCGGAGAAATCGGCGACTTGGTTGGTCAACGCTGGCACTTCCTTTTGAATGGCTCTAAGGAGTATCCATTGGCAGAAGCACGAGAAGAGACCGGCGAGACCCAAAGAAAGGATGAATAATGCAGCTGGCGAAGTCATGTAGGCTACAGCCCAGCGGGCTAGGATCTGTCGACGTTGAGAGCTAAATCGTTTGGCGAAGAATAAGCCAACTCGAGAGGTAGTGGGGCGAGATGCCATGTATACAGCGTCCATTGGGTCCTGAGCTTGATTGCCAACAAGCCTGGAGCGCTCTCGCAGTCGTTGAAATCGCTTCACCTCCCAATATGCCATCGCGAAACAAGCCGCAATTGCAGCAATGATCAAAACGGCAATAAACACTTTCTTGGCAAACTGCTCAAGGTGCACAAGTTTGTCGAAAAAGTTGTTGATTCCATTGTTGTCCGAGCAAAACTTGAGGGCTTCTTTTCGCGGTACTGGAAACAGAGAGTCGCTGAACTGATACTTGCCCATGGAGTTGTCAATAAGTTTTTTGAGTTCCTCAAATGGCAAACGAATGACACCTTCCGTTTTGTTTTTGACCTGGTCGAACGTGGGAAGAGAGTTGTTGAGCTTATTCAGATCGTTGGTCATGTTGATGGGAAATTTGAGATCCTTCAACTCGTTAATCTGCTTGGTGAAATCAATGGTTGGGGCTTTGGTGCCCAAAAACGTGTTGATGCCGGCAACGAATGCGTTGAGGTCTTTTTGGACGCTTGAACCGATTTTGCTGAGATCATCTCCAATCGCATCAGTCATGGAGGTGAGTTGTTTTTGGGCGGCCTCTAGTCCATCGATGACTACGTGCAAACTGCCAGTGACCGCAAAGGTTGTCAGACAAAGGTAGGTGTTGGTCAACATGCCGATCCAAAAGACAATGAGCTCTTCGACGCCAGTGATTGTGAGGGTTACCATGGTCTCCAAGCCGTTCACTGCTCTTGTGATTCCCTTGGCTGTCATCTTGTTGACGCCTGTTGACATGTAGTGCGGCATAGAGGCCATCGCACTTCCGACCCTTTCCACACTTGTGCAGGCGGATAGTGCTTCTCTGCGAGCAGATGCAAGACCGTTGTCAGTGCTGGCAATGGCGAGAAGAACGCGAACAAGAACTAGGAGAAGCAAGACAGTCCAGCGATTGATCCATACTTGAGAAAGCCTGGCTCGAAGACCCAGATACGGTGTGAGATATGGAGATTGGTTAGGTGTAGCTCGTAATTCGTCGGAGGTGCCATAGAAGTCCCGCGGTTCTTGACTGCCAGCAGGTGGAGGTATAGCAGGAAATACCTGTCGGTTGTCGAGAGATGCCATCATGGAGATGATTTGGGAGGCGGTCGGCGCAGTGCTTGGAAAATCGATATGAATCAACCAGCCAGTGGTTTTTCTGTGAGATCTAAGACGTTGTTGGAGTAGTGAAAGAGATATTAAACCCGCTCGCAGGTGTTCAATGATTAAAAAATGTTATTGAAGCAAACTGAATAGAGAAAGGAAAGATTATTGCGGAGTAGGAAGGGAACACAACAAACCAGCAATAAGAGGACAATAACAATGAATGAATAGTAAAGGAGCAGGTAAGCTATTCATGAACAATCATAGCGCCTGACAATGGATCCACTTAAAACAGTTGCTTGTGCCCAGCACTGGTGAAGAGCCGCTCTAGAAATACTTACCACCTGACTTACTCGCGCGTAGCCAGTCATCGCGGCCAACTGGTAAGCCACTTCGAGAATGTGTGTCGAAACAATGCGGACTCATTGTTTCACCTGTCGCTGAGGACATGTCGAAAATAGGTCTTGAGCCTTTCGCCGTTAAGCGCCGAAGAATTGTCTCGAGCTTCCACAGCCAATCAAGTTCGGGTACCTACGTCCAAAGAATGTTGCCGGATGCGACACCGAGGAGTACAGAAGAGAGAAGCGTTGTAGTTGACGGTGAAGGGCATCGCTCTGTATGCAACGTGCGAGTTGCAGCTGCTTCAGTTACTCCGTGAGGCAGCATTGACGCCCGGAAGCGTTGACAACCATTTGCACAGCCCTTGATTTGCGCTGCCGTTCGCTGTCACCAAGAAGATCTCTCATTGAAGAATGAAAAGGGATACAGTAATGTTGTTTCTTTCACGACCGATTCGTGAGGTTGAAGTGGATGGTCACGGTCGCGTTCAGGTTGTCTCTCTTTGGCCTCATCCCTTGCCCGTGCGACAGCGCTCCCCAAAAACAGCCGCTTGCAGCCAATCAACTACACATCAAACACTGCATCGAAACATGCCCAGATTCGCGTCCTGATGGATTCCACCGTTCTTGCGTGATCAGTGGTTCAGCAAAGACTAGCACGAGGAATTTGGAATCTCAATCAGATGACCGTGTTGAATGCACTGCTGATCAGGGAAAGGTATGTGTTGAAGCAAATTGGTAGCCATTGCTAGATACTTGCTCGAGTCTCTATTCCAACTCCATATGCTCTTTATCCAGTCGGCCTGTCTGAGACAAGGTTTGTGGGTATGTTCTAGATAGGTGGGGCAGATTCCCTTCAAAGATGTGGCAAAGCCTTGCACGGTGGAGTCTTGAGGTCGGCTGGATCTGATTGTATTGAACTTGTGTAGAGCTCTGTATAGACTTCCGAGCCTAATTTGAAAACATTTGTCTTGGGTAAGGGAGGAACAACGAGAATGATTGCACTGGACGTCCGCTCCTTCTTACCCATATTCCTCTAGGAGAGCAGGGCCTAAATTCTGCAGTTAGGACAATCTCTTCTTCGCTTCGCTTCGTAGATACTCTGAAAATGCCTATCAGTACGCAAGAAAAATCATTAGAGCGATGGAGCTCAGACTCACCTTCTACTACCGGGTGAAGAAGGTCGAATGACAATCGTTCATATTTTCCGACTCTCCCCATACCATCGAATCTCCACCTTCTTCAACCTTGACCAATTTAAGTAGTTCGGTCAAGGCCAATGAGAACGACTTTTCAAGACCAAACTTCCAGGACACCCAGAGCTATCCTTCGAAATCAAAGTTGTGTGGGTCATGGACAATATTAGCAAAGGTCAATGGCGGGTTCCAAGCCCACTTTTGAGTGAACGTCTTCATTGTCTTGTTCAGGTCGTATTTGTCGGTGAGAACGAGCAGACACTTTAGCTTCGAAATGGGCATAGTTTCTGGAACTGCATCGAATTGGCCATGTATGACGGTAAGGATAAGTTCGAAAGCGTCTGGGTCATCTTCCGGGAAGCTGACCTCCTTCGCCGCAGCATCGCGTTCCACACGGAGCTGTGTATACGCATAACCTCAGAAAGCACTTGGAGGGACTTCAGAGGACGTTTCTCTGCGTCCTGACCAATACGAATGGTAAAGTTCGAGAGGCCTGGCGGCAAAGGAGAGAGTAGTGACTTTGTTGTGGCCATCGTGACAGGCTTTGGGAGGCAGATTTGTCGGACCAGGATTATTGATTAATGTGGTTGCTGTTGGAGAAGGAGATGAAATCAGAGGCTCGATGAAGGATGACTTTATGATGGGAGAGGTGGCTACCTAGTTCTTGAGGTGAGTAGACTGATACCCGGTTGTCAATGTCACCAAAGTGAAGACTGGCGTAGAAGGGTGCTACTCAACTGCCAGAAGTGAGAGGCTATGGAACAAGTAAGACTCGCCCTCTGTGATGCTCCAGGCTTACCCACTAAAGTCCATAAACCCTCAAGCCATATCTGCAATCTCCCTCCACCCTCCATCACGGAACCCACTAAAAGGCCAATTGGTAATCAATATAAAAGAGCTGGGAAACTATGAAGTAGCCCCGATTTCAAGCCACGATCGAATCGACCGAACCACCGCATGCGAAGAAAAACCTCCAGTCCCCCCGAGGGGCTCACACCAGGACGTTTTGGTAACCATCTACCCTCCGGGTTAGGTGGATTATCTTTTTGCTATTTTTTGTTCTTAGATGGTGGTAGTGGTAGTGAAGTGACGTTAATAGAAATATTAGCATAGTCGAGTAGGTGTTGAGCTTAGCAAGCTCTATGATGCTCAAACTACGCGTTCTGTGAGAGTGGAAACCTTTTCAACCTCAACAAATCTTGAGATGTGGTTGATGCCATGTCGAACTGCTGTCACTTCTCTTTCTAAGGATGTTTCCTCTAGTCAACTTGCTCACTTGAGATTCGGTCTCGAGCTTGGCAAGCTCCATGATGTTCAAATACGCGGTTTCTGAGGACACGAGACTTCATTAATCGGAAGAGCTTCCAAGACGGAGCTGGTCTCATTTCAGCTCGCTGCTACTTCGAGTTCCTTAAATCACCTCCTCTAGTAAACTTGCCCGTTTGAAGCAACCTGCAATATGAGGGTTTCAAAAGGTATGATACTAACTCACCTCTGTCCATATACTTCAATTCGCCATAGAACAACCATTCGGATTGTCCATTCTCTTCCTTAAAGTCTCGCTGACGTTTTCTTCATTCGTTTCAGCTCCAATCTCGAACTGCGAAAATTCTCAGATTGTGATTTTAAATAGTCGTTCCACGTTAGACCACCCACGCTCACTCCGGAACAGAGATCAACAACAAGCATATTGATACCTCTTCAGATCCTGCGAATCGGGGATTGTTAGGTCAGCATGAATCTCCTCCATCATCTTCCATACTTCTCGTCCGAGATCTCAGAAGTCGCCATTCACAATTAGGTATCAGCGGCAAGATTGCCAGTCCCCTGGGAAACCACATCGTCATCGATCTCCACCACACTCTGGCAACATCCGCACCCAAAGCAAACCCCACCAGGGTCTGGACTGGTGCTAGCGATGCTGCGATGTGTCAAGAATAACTACCATAATAATACTGTGGTGGAAGATCCGACGTTCTCAAGGATCGAGATCTGCGCACAATGTAATCGTTCCAGCCTCAATTTGTAGGGTGGAGAACTAACCTTGCGAATGATATATTACATGGTGTACCGATGTCGATGCTCAAAGTCTTGGTTTTCGGCATCGGGATACGGAGGTAGGCGTCGGCATATGTATGTAGTAAAGAGATGACGGCCTGAGCGACTTGTGGATACGTGCTATTGCCGATCGGCCCACTTGCAAATGAAATGTTGCCGAGCCGTACCTTTTTGTGAGATTGGTTGAGATGAGGGAGATGAACCGAAAAAATGCGGCTCAGGAGGAAAAGACGGGAGATACAAGGTTCGATTGTTCGATTCGACTATTCGTCGCTCTCTAGATTGATCGTGTGCTCTGATGTAGAGACTACCAATCCATCCAAATCTACTAGGATGCATTACACATTCTTCCCCCCCCCCCAAAAAAAAAACAAGATCCGCCAATGTTCGAACCCCAAGTCTCTACCAGAGATTTTGTTGGTTTCCTAGTAACTCCAAACACCATGCTAATGCCTTGCCCCCTGTGGTATCTTAAACTTCGTAAAATGCATCAAAGCAAAAAGGTTATCATAAATGGTTCCAAACGTTGAACTCCGTTGAAAATATACTGCCATCCCCAAGAGGGGAATTAGCAAATCGCATTCCCTCATCGCAAAGCTCTCGTCAACCATCTTTCCCACCATTTTCGCACTCCGATGACAGATGCTCGTCCGTCGTTATATCCTCTTGGTTTATCTGATCCGTCTGGGTCGCCGAGGATGGCGTTGAAGAACCAGAAGGCGGCTGCCACCCAAGCTGCCATGGCGACGCCGAATGAGATGATCGGCGAGAGGAGGTTGATCATGATTAGGAGAGGCGCACTGTAGTTCTCTGAAATGTCGGGAGAGTAGATTAGGGCCAGTTGAATTTTGAGGGTAGGTGCTAGGATTCCAATGACTTGGAGGCGGAAAGTGGTGCTTTGGGCGCATAATCGGAATGGCTGTAGTAGTAGAAGCGCGAGGAGAGCGAAAAGAGTGTATATGAGGATGACCAGCGACACAAGCGGGTTGAATAGCGATAAGTAAAACTAGTCGAACGTCAGCTTGGGTAGAGAGTAATTCCAAAGATAGAGAGCGCCTAACCAGTATCTTTGCAGCCTTGCTCTCCAGAAGGACGCCGCTTATTTCGTCTCTCGGACCGCCTGTAGAGGTTGTATGACCGTAAGACCTCCTACTCGTTGAGGGCGTATGTCTCACTTGCTGCTTCTCCAGATCTCTGGCAGCACCATTTCCCGCCAACCAATGTGAATTTGATTCTTGGTATGAGATGGTTGAATGTCGCATTACTTGTGGTGCGAATCCACCATAGGAGGATCTTGCAGGACTGGATACCATCGATTCTGAACTTTCTGAAAGAGCCTTCCCTAGCATAGGCGAATCCAACGACGAGCTTCCATATAAAGCTTCTGGCGAAGTAGAGGAGGACGACAGGCTGGGGGAGAATGGAGACTGCACTTTGTGGTAGTTGGACTTTGAGTAGTATGCATGCGGCAACCCTTGCCCGTGGAAACCCCTGTCGTCGGTGGCTGGTGTGTAGGCCATGGGAGGAGGCTGTATCAGTGGTGCTGCCGGAGGAGCCATGGTGGTGAGTGAGTGTAGTAGTGGTTGTATTACTATGTACGCCGGCGAAGTGTGATGGCTATGGGCAGTTTTGAGAAGGCCAAAGCAGGAGGCCCGGTTCTTTGTAAAGGAAATATCATGGACATCCAAGGCAAACGCCCAAGAGTCTTGATCGAAAGAGATCATGGAGTTACCAAGAGTCCAAGACCTCCCAAGAAAGCCAAGACATGGCGCATCCATCTTGATCTTGTCGAGCCTCCGCACTCCGAGGGCACAAGGCAGAATTGCTCGTTTCTAACCATCCTTCGTTCCTCGCAGCCATGGTTGGCAGCGAGGCTCGAGCAGGTGAGTGTAGGACAGTCGGGAGATTCTGAGGTTTGCTGCACCTGTGAGATGTTGGCCTTGTGGTACGGCTGTCTGGTGAGGCAGGACGCCAACTACGGCCCGGGTGACGACGTTCTTGGTGCCAAGGCCAGTTCGTTTCAAGACCGCCCAGATGTGAGCAGACCGCGTTGGTAACGTTGTCGACAAATTACGATGGCACAAGCCAAGAGGATGTGCGATATTGGCCTGAATTCCGACGCAAGAAGCTTGGTTCGCTGACTCCAAGGTATCGCCATGCTGAGCCTCGCTTGGGCCAGGCAAACCCATTCCAAGCCCCCACTCGTGCCTAGAGATCATCCTACACCCGGCTCTTGTCTCTTGGCTCTGAGCTTCCCATGGACAAATCAAAGTCGGAATATCCGCTCATAGCCTTCTTGGTGAATCTCTCAGCTTCAGCCGGCACGAAGTGTGACAAGAACTGTTCGGAATAGCAAGTGGCTTCGCCGAGAATGCAGACTTCTTGTCCTCTGTCCTCGTTCGACATCACCATCGGACTCAGCATTACCAAGTCTCCAAGCCATTGACACTGTCGACCCTAAGCCCAACATTGGCCATCGCCATTCCGCCTCCCCACTTGAAATCACATTGCGAAGGAAGAGGTGGGTATAGTAATTGCGTCCGTCCCAGCACTCCATTCTACCAAGAGTAAAAATCTATCCAATGTCTATATCGGTATGCCTGTGCACTTGGGAGTAGATAGGAATCTAACCAAGTTCTTGTTCCTCGCTTAAGGACTGAGCACATCCTTGCATTTGGGTAGACGCGCGCTCATTCGCTGACCCGGTGTTTTTTCCGGTGAACGGCACGCTGGATGCTTTGCGTTGATTGCGAATTGGCACTGAAACTTGGCGTTGCGCTGATTTGCTGATATAAAGTAAAAGAAAGGGCAGTACAAATGTATCCATGGAATTAAATTTCTTCCCCGAACTTCAAGACATCTGAACAGATGCTGGAGAAGACATATGTGGTGAAAGCAAAACTGTGTTCTACGATCACAGGCAAAAGGCAGCCATGGCCTAGAAAACAGCGCCCAGACCTCATGTCTTGACCGTGAGAACAAACAGGATAATCAGTCGATTCAGTCACAATTATTGGCAGGGATAAGGGTCATCTAGCCAAGGATCATCTAGCTAGGGGCCTGTCTCAGAGGATGGAGTCTTGGAGTGAACACGTTGCTTGCCACATCCAGGAAGTTCACGCCTGATTATCTTACGGTAACCCGTTCAAATCACTCCTTAGTCATGCTCCTCCTCCCAACCCCATGCCTTTTTCAAGTCATGAACTGTTGTCATTGTCGGCCAAGCCAGTTCCGAGCCACGCTGCATCACCCTAAGCAAAGCTACCTGGTCCCGCCGTTCCGTGAACTTGTCCCCTGCGAGCGTGATAGCCATGCATGCTTTGACAAAGTAGGGCGGGCACTCATTCGACTGTGCTATACCGCAGATGGTCCGCACATCGTTCTTGATCTCCTCATCTGCTTCGTGAAGTGCAGCTCTTTGCCCTGGGCCCAGTCGGGGGATCTTAGGTGAGTGTGCTGTCAGCAGGATTTTTGCAAGTCTGTAATGCAGCATCCCCGTTCCAGCCACTTGACCGTTCATCCAGATTTCTGGAAACATTTCGTTATCTGCCGGCTCCTTGTAGTATATTGGAGTGAAGCTCGGTGGTTTGTACACCATCCAATCCGAGCAATACTGCACAAGATCCATGTACTTGCCAACGCTGTGCTCCCCATCGCCAAAGCAGTATCGAAGGGCTTCTGCACAGTGAGCAACCATTCTATTGGCCCATTTACAATCATCTGCAGGATCCAAGGACCGATCGATGTTACACAATTCAAGACTTGGGTGTATGGATCTAGAGTTCAAGAATGCGAAGAAGAGTTCCATGCGCAGACCAACCCAGAAGGCTGCTCGGCGAAGGCCACCTGATACGGCAGATCTTTCCTGAGCACCCATGAAGATGTGAGTACCCAAAAGATGACTCTGAGCGCCTGTCCCAGAATGTGGAGCTACTCTAATCAGCGACCAAATACTGAAAGAGTGGCTCAGACAGTTTCTTACATTCAAATTCTTCATGTTGCCGGAGTATGATCATGGCAGCGAGCAAGTTCTCGTCTTTGAGAGCAGCACTGTCATTCAACAACGGTATCAGGCTCCTCAGACACTCGGAATGATAGTTGTCTGCGATCCAGGACTCAGCTCCTGCAACTCGACTCAAATGTCTTGCAGATGCTGCGAATATCGCATTCAGCAATGGCGGGCATGATGCTGCCCTATTAGGTACCACGAGGGCAAAGTGACGTTTTAAATCACACAGGTCCAAAAAGGGAGCAATATTGTCGATGTAGTGGCGCATCAGCTTCGCTTGCCCGAGATCTCGAAGTGGCCATTGAGGGTTATCAATGTAGATCTGCGGTGGTACATTCGTCGTGGCATCAAGCATATCCGCTTGAAGATCTCTACGTGGTGATTTCGTAGATGAGAAATCAATCTCTAAAGACTCAGAATCGAATCGCTGGATCAAAGGCGACATCGAGATAGGTTGCCGACTGCTTGGTGTGACTTCACACTCGACGTCTAGTGGCGCAGGGGTGTGGTCGTCTATTGCGAACTCTGCGCCAGATGGAGGTTCGATTTCTACTCTTCGTCGCTTCGTTGGAGAGTAAAGCTCATCCCTTGGAGTGTAGAAGGTTGTTGGAGTTCCTGAGCCAGATCGCTGCTCTATAACTCGAGGAGTGGACACATGTCTTTTTGATGATTCTGAGGGTATGGGCGTCCTTTCTATTGAGACGCTGTTCTCGGTTGACAGGAGATCATGGTCGTATATTGTGGCGATTTCTTGAGTCTCGTCGATGAAGCTCAATCTTTTTGTCCTTGGCCAGGGTTGATCTTCCGCAAATACATACTCGCATGGCTGTCCAAACCCTTCGACAGTTCTAACACTTCAAAATATCAGACATCGACGGGAAAACGGAGAGCAGTTGGGCATTTCTCATGGTCTTTTTGTAGTGCAGAATCGTATCGTACCTTGGATTCAGCTCATGTCGGACTTTAGAACATTAGTCAATTAAAGAACAAGGTGAGGTAAACACGCACAACGTATATTGACTGCTCTTATGCATTCTAACGCCCCCCTTTCGCATCTCGAGCACTTAGGTCTGTGTTCATCGCCTAGCGTCACGTCTTGTTAGAGAAAATGAGCACTGGGGCTGTGGAGACTTCGCTTGCTAACATTTGAGATGCCTATCGATTGTTAGAAATGTCGACAAGAAAATTGGACGACAAAACAAACCTGATGCGACAATTCTGTCAAATAGATTATCAGCGATTAGTAATGTTTGTTTTGGGACGTGTATTTCTTCTCACTTGGCAACCGCTTCGAACGCGTGTCGATGGCGACGACGATGTGGCCATTTTATCAGAAATGAAAGGGGTAGGATGTCAGCTATAGGGTCTAAATGAGGAAAATTGCGGCGACCGAAGCCATTGCGCAGAGTTCATGAACTGATCTGGTGACTTTTCGGCTCCATATTCTATTCTGAGCCTTTCGTGGAGTTGATTAATGGGTCTATCGGCACGTTGAGCGGAGAACATTTGTGACGCTACTGGCGAATCACGAGGCCTTCTCATCGTTCTCCATAACCCCACAAAAGAGAGAGTTGAAGGGTTTCTGGTCATTATCAGGTGCGCTGCTCTGTGTTGGGTGAGAGTGCATGGAGTTCTAATTGTTGAGTTGCTGGTGGAACCCCGGAGTCTTCGCCGATCAGGTGCAGATTTCTCCTGGCGGGGATGCTTGCCTAGAGGCGACAGGTTTGAAAGCTGAGAACTTAACAAGACTTTGGATTGACGACGAGTATGGGCCTGGAAGATGACAACTCGACTCTCCAAACTCTGTTTGTTGAGCAACTCCTGCCCGACTTTGGAGTTTCCGAAGAACATCAGCCGCATGAACTGTCATTCTTTTCCATTCTTCCTCCATGGTCTCGGGCAATCGCGACAGGACCTTGATATATGTACAGCCTTCCTACGAGTTGAAGCAGTCTAATATCTCAGATTCGGGAGGCTGGGGCTGGGATTGTTCATCAGCAGGTTATGTGCAGGTAGTAGGATACGCGATAATATTCTTAACCTGGGGTGATGAGAGTTATCTAAATTTATGTTTTCGCTGGATCATTACAACCGTTCCCGACCTGACGTTTCGTGCAATTGGAGTTGTGTTGACTTCGAGGCGACGGTTCTGATTGCGGGAGAGGGGACGCGATCATGGCAGCTCTCACATGGTCGCCGAAGGTCGTTAATCCATAATTATAGGACACCAGAACTCGATACATTGCTGTATGAGAGGGCGTTCCCATCTTCTGGAAGAAGTTGCTCAAACCATGCCTCCACAACGAATATCAGTCGCCTCGTTCTCTGACTTAGGAACGGACATTCCAGAAGCCCCGTTCAACAGCCTTTCCCTGCCGATGATCTCAATACCAGTCCTGGAGACAGCCGTGAAAGTCAAGATATATCCGAAACAGGCGCTGAGTATCATATGTGTTCATAGGAAGGCAAAATCTCCCTGCTCACGTACCGAATGCAATTGTATCAAAGTAATGTTGAGTTATCTTGTTACAAGGTGGATGATACTGTACCTCAGATCAAGTAGCTGGGCCTAGATTCTCCGAGTAGCAGCCTCACTTTCCAGGCCAGGTTCGCTATCTAGGCAATCAATGTGAAGGCCTGTACTGTTGCGCTGCTTGCGCAAGGTGAAGCTTCTTAGCAGGAGATAGGGCCCACATTAATGAGGCTCTTGAAGGTAAGGATCCACTTGCTCCATTGCCGCATTTCCCGGTATGGCAATAGAATGTCCAGTTTTGAGGCGGAGAACGGCAAGGTAGATAGAGCGCAGAATCTGCCACACTTTTGTGAGTTTCAGCGAAGTACCAGATTGATGAGAATCAGGATTGGATCGTCCTCGTCCACGCGCCTAGGCCAGATAGACGGAAGTTATAGCTTCAATGCTTCAACGTATGCTGGAATAATCTGCAGAGCATGCTAGTACACCTTTTCATCATAAATGGTCGAGGGATTGTTGTACAGGGGGGTATCGATGTTAATCAGCAGGTTTAACGCCGTTCTGGAATATTCACGCAAATATCTTGATCTATCGCATGCTGTCAAATAACCCAGTATACCAGAACAGAGGGCCCCGGTCGAAGCATACTGCCATCTATCTATTCATTTCATAAGTACATCGATATCGATCCCTACTAGAAATCGAACATCTCATTTACAGGACGGTGGAGCAAAATTGTAGAGCTTCGAGCCGCATGGAAGTGTAAAACCTGGGGCAGGGCGCGAAGACAAGCGAGTGCTATTTCAGGGTCCAGTCATATTAGACTTTCTTCTTTTGGGACTGTCACCTTGACGATATATCTATTCCATGTCTCATTCTCCCTCTGCGTTCTTGTTTCAAGGTCGACTGCACATTACGTTCTTTCTCTTCGGTGTCTTCGGTTTCCGTTCGAGTGAAGAATTCTCATGGACCCAGTAGACTGGGCGCAGGTAGATCGGCTATAAGGCCACATAGCGTGTTTCAGAGTTCTGTCGCCCGTGTCAAGGTGGGTTCAAAGCATGTTTTGCTGAAGCAACAGATTCCTTTCGTCTTCTTCTTGACAGGCTTCTACCATGACTGAAAACAGAGCAGAGAAAACGCTGGTGGCTAGAAGCATTCGGACCAAGATTGAGAAGGCAGCGTATCTTCTTCCCGCTCAGGATTGCTTTGAAGACAGATGCGGTTTGTGTGCTCAGTATGTCTATCCCTGTCATTCGGCGCCGTCTTTGCAGGTGCATGCAGCGAACCAAATCCTTTACGGGCAGTCGAGAGACCAGTGCTAGCAGCCAGCGAATGAGAGACATGTTGAGTAATGGCACGAATCTTCAAGTTTGCAATCCAATCCGAACCGTTTGCCTTGGCAGTTCCCCATGGCCTCTTTTGCACGCTGAAGTGGATACTCGGTACAGCTGAGCAGAAGGCAACATGGAGGCCAGGAGGTGGAGCAGCAGCAGACGCGATTGTCTCCATCACTTGACAAAGTGACGAATAAGCCTGACGCTTCGTGGCTTTTGCTCCATGGGACCGTGCAATTTGATTGGCGTGTGAGCGATCTATTTTGAGAAGTGGTAGCGGTTAGAAAAACGCTACGACCAGAGGCAAATGCAGAGCTGAGAAATACACTTCCAGACGCCATTATTCGCATTACCTAGGTGAAAGCCGAGATTCCCACAGGAGAACGGTCATGTCCAACATTATTTGAGCCTTCTGAGCAAACCCCCTACCACCTCGTGCCACCTACCTTTGCTATAGTCGACTCTACTCTGTGCTCCGACTTCAACCTCCATCTTGTGCTGCTTTCCCTCTCGACATCCACATCCTCGCCAACCCAAACATACCTACAACAACGGTCCCGATTCCCCCACCACTACTGTCGCCGCATGCCATTTTGATTCCCGTCGGCCCAGCGCCGCATTCCCTTGCCCATTCAATTGTAATACATACCTACGCGCCTACATACAGAAGCAAGCGCTTCCCCAGAACGCAGCCGTCCAGTCCCTCATTGCTAAGCGCCCACTGCAAGCTGGACTTGCAGCATCTGCATATCTTCTCCAATTCTTCAGACTAGCAAATATCCTTCAGAGCGATAATCCGGTACGTTGTTTATTCGCCAGGTTTTCTTTGTGGAGAATGGGCAGCATCCTGGCATTGAGCTTGTCCACTTCTGAGGCGTGTAGGGTCTCAAGACGGCACCTTGGACAACTGCCTCATGGCTCGCTCGCTGCCACTGCTCACCACTCCCAACCACTTCTAATCCTGTCTGCTGTTGCTCGCAAGTGGTAGTACTTGCTCGCGACACCATGGCCACCACCACCGTGCTCAGAGAAGCTGACAGTCCAACAAGGAAGCGGGCCTTTGTCGCCGACGAGCCCTCTAGTTACCAGTACTCGCCCTCGCCCAAGAAGGTCGAGTTCTGTCTGCCGAGCATACCGCTGGTAGCTCAGCCTCCGCGCAAGCGATCAAACCCTTCGAATACATACTTCGACCGCAAGAGGCGGAGCAGTGAAGACAGGAACGGTCGACGACTCGGAGCTTCACCTTATACCTCCGCAACGAGCATGCAAGTACCGCCGAGTCCCAGAAATTTCCCAGCGGCCCCGATGCCGTGCTTCATGACAGTATATCACGAGGAAGCAACGTCGAGATCAGACGTGGGTGAGATTGTGGACCACCATGACTACGAGTCCACGAAGGGCAACCCAGAAAACCATACGGACACAGGCTTCGGTTCAGTAAACGCGCCCTTTGCACTATTCCACCAGCAGCGCGACAGCACTTCGACGTCGGCATCGGAGTCCTCCGATTCCTCTCCAACCACTACCATCTCCACCCTAGATTCCTCGTCCATAACCGAGCCATCGCCTGGAACAGAATCGCCAATGAACAGCGCCTCGCCAATATCGCATAGTATGGATGCTCTCATGTTCAGACAGCCTCCAAGAATCCTGTCAGACCCACCAAAGCAACCTTTTTTTCAGATGGAGCGACCTACTACACCTGCGAAGAAAGGTCGTAACCTGAAGAATCTAGCTGTGAACACCACAAGCGCTTATAATCTCGGCAGAGCTGTTATGTCGGCACCGTTCCCCGCCCCTGCTGCTCAAGAGCCCAAGCAATCCTCTGAACCATCCTCGCCCTCCTTTGTGAAGCCGCCCACTCCACCACGACGGAAGCTGGCCCTTGGACTCTCGATCAAGACGCCAGCCAACAGCACCACTCCAAGAATAGGCATACCACCTACTCCAAGTATGATTAGGCCAAGCACGTTACGACACTTTCAATCCTCTCCATCATTGCCTTTATGCACACCTGGACACGCTCCAATGGGAGGAATGACATTACCTCCGTCACGGGTTCGCCAACCTGCGCCGAGAGGGTTTGCGGACATACCATTAGAAGATGAAGAGGAGGAAGCAGAACAAAATTTCGACGTGCCTCAATCACAAGAGATGAAACCTGACAGCTATCCAAATGGACCCATCAGGATATACGAATCAGGCGTGGATCTTTACTTTGAACCCGACCGGCACGTAGCTTCGAAATACGACGTGATCATGAACGTGGCAAGTGAAGTGAAGAACCCTTTCATCCTGGACAATGGCGGCACTATTCCAACCACTCCACTCCGACCATCGTCAGACTTCGGCATCCTCGCGGAAGGTTCTGAGGCAACTTCTTCACCCGTTACTCCAAAGGCAACCCCAATATCTACCCAGCTGCCCCTTCTGAACCTCCCACCAACCAATGCACCCTCTAAACAACCAGAGTACATCCACATTCCATGGGAACACAATACAGACATTGTTCCAGATCTGCCTCGATTAGTGCGTCTAATTGATGACAGAGTTAAACAGGGTAAGACTGTGCTAGTCCACTGTCAATGCGGTGTCAGTCGTTCGGCAAGTCTGATTGTGGCATACGGGCTGTACAAGAACCCTGGTCTTTCCGTGCAGGAGGCGTACGATGCAGTGAAGAAGCGGAGTAAGTGGATCGGTCCAAACATGAACCTTATCATGCAGCTTCAAGAATTCCGCTCTGGACTACTGCGAAACTCGCGAAGGGACAACGCGTATCAGGCGGAGCACTTCACGATGCCCAGAAAGTTGTCTACTAACCTTTCTTCTGCGTCCACCAGCGGGTCTTTTGATATTGCTTCTGGTTCTGTTTCGGGTTCGGCAACTCCACAAACCGCTCCACTGGCCCCTGAAATGAAATCGCCAAGTACTAGGGCACGATCAGGCAGTTTGAGTCCATTCTCGGCTGCACCCGTGGAACAAGAAGAAGGCTCGTTTTGGGACGCTGGATTCCGGCGGTCCTGGGGATCGGGTCCAGCATCTAGTGGCATTGATCTTAACCAAGTCTCGATTGTCTCGGACACACCTTGGGTGGACCCAATGGGCCATGTCGTGCCCATGGTGACAGTGATCCAGCACGACGCTTTGACAGAGATGAAAGAGGAGGTCCAGCCCCAAGAGACGTTGAGGGAGTCTTTCCAGGAACAAAGATTGGATCGAATCAAGTCTCTGAAAAGGAAGACACCCAATTTTTCGAGGCAGCTTCCTTTGAGAAGAGACTACGATATGGACACGTCATTGATTGTTCCCCCATCGTTTCAAATTCCTGATTCGTTGATCTCGCAAGCGGACGAATCTCACATGGTAGGAATTGAGAAATTACACGTCCCCGTCCCCGACGACAGTTTCGGCGCCCTCTCACCTATCGCGACAGAATTTCCAAAGCACTCATTGGGATCTTCTATCGGAAAGATTGCAGCAACGCCGCGGAAGGAGCCCAAGGGGTTTTCTTTCACCACTATAGCGCCTCCGAAGGAGAGAACAGGATTTGCATTTTTCCCATTGGACCCGAAAGCGACCGAGCCGTTTGCGCTCAAGTCTCCCAACACCGCTGAGTTCAATCTTGGTCCTGAACGTAATGACTCTCTCCATCCCACCAGATTGCCATCCAATGGATCTCGGCGTGGCCCATTAAAGGCCCTGCGCACGAAATACAGTTCCCCAAGTCTCCAAGAGAGCAAACGACTCCATGCAATGCAGGACGAGATTGAGGCCTCGTTGCTTTCTCCAAAGCGGCATTTCGATGATCTTGATGCCTTGATGTCGCCACGCGCGGTTGAATTTACCGTCAATCCTTGGGACGAACTTCTCTCCGCCAAACCACAGTCAGAGCGACCAACGACGCCCACTCCAAGCAAAGTGGATCCTCGGAGTCCTGCCCAATACGGTATCAGCCCCATCGTGCGAAATATTTTCGACGTGCTATGAAATGAGACCAAAACGTCATGCTCGCCTCAACTCGCTCTTCTTGTGGATCCCACGAAATACTTCTAGTCTCCTCAGCAGTCGCATTGTCCAGCGGCATAGAACCGTTTGACACGAAACCATTTTAGCATCTTGGCAATAGTGGATCATTTTCGGAGCGATCTACGACACGGCCACACAGAGGCTGAAGCTGTACTGTGGCGTCCTGAGACAAAAGGACGCACGCAGCCGGGTTCGCCGAAACCGCAAACAGGAAATTACTTGCTGAACACAGTCCGCAGAAACACATTCATTTCAACTCTCGTGTTAAGATCCGGTTGCTTTGCAGCCCCTCCTTTACTCTCTTCGAACTTCTTAATTCGCCATGTCGATACATTGTACTTTTTTCCCTTTGTTGTTCACGATCGAAATCTCTGGGAAGTTATCTTCTTTTTGGTATGGAAAACATGAAGGGCCAGTCTATTGGCCCGCGGCGATATTGTCTAAATCTGTTACATTGGGAATTTTCTCAATTTTGGTGTTTTGGAGGGAATGGACGAAATAAGTCTTCCCTAGTACTTGATTTACCTTCGAATCTTTTTGTCGCACATATTTCTGGGGAGTGATTGAACGGATGGGATGAATGCAGGTCTGAATGTCGGGACTGGGGAGGTGTACATCGGTGTGGTGTCGACGGTGTTATTTGTCTGTGGCATAGAAATGAGGTTGGCTCTGAGGATTGCCCCCTGAAGAAAGGCTTTCTGGTTAGAAACCAGAGCGGATATCGAATTTTACTTGGTCCATCTTTGTTGGATCTGTGATGTGATTTTCTGCTGTCCAACGTGAGCGTGGGTTGCCAATTTTGCTTCATTGAGTGCGAAAATAGGGCAATTGAGTATGGTTCCAGGCTGGAATAATGGACGATTGAGGACGCCGCGATGACCAGCTGCTTTGTCGATCCGCTATAGGATCAAAATCAAAATCATTTAGAAGAGACTGTTGCGCTATTCCATGGCTGACCTGCATTGGATTGACCAAAATCATGTCGAATCTTCAGTCTTACGATCGCTATCGAGGGATCAAATCACAGTCGCGACTTGGAATGGCATGAGCCTATTTCCAAGTATGACTCCAACACGAACTCATCCGCACTTTCCTCTCCACAACCCTCACCTTCGTATCCAATCTCACAATTTTTCCCAACCCAAACTTTCATCCTTCCTCCTCCGTTCTTCCTCCTCTGTCGTACCCTAGAAGAGATCTCGCGTATTCTCGTTTCCCATTTCTATTTACATACAGACTCGTTGGGGGTTGGTTGTTGCGTCCTTTGCCTGTGTATACCCCCTCCTCCCATCAGGATGAAGAGATTGGCAAAGACACGTGTTGTTTGTGTGAGCGATACGCATAATCAGACGCCGAGTTTGCCTAACGGGGATGTGTTGGTTTGTGCGGGGGATGTGACGAACCAGGGGACATTTAGGGAGGTGGAGAGGTTTGTGCGGTGGATTGAGAGGAGTGAGTTTGAGGTTAAGGTTGTTGTTGGTGGTAAGTTTCTCTCTCTCCCTTTGTTTTTGGTGTTCTTTTTCGCGTTGGTGATTTGAAAGTGGATATGGTTTCTGATGTGGAGTGAAGAGTTTGGGGTGATGTGTAGGCGGGAACTTTCCTCTGAGTTTTGCAAGCACTGAGATGATTTGATTGATTGGAGCTGATGGGATTATTGTTGAATCTAGGAAACCATGATATCACACTCGATACCCCATTTTATGAAGAACATTGGCAATATTTCCATAATCAAGGCAAGCAGTCAACGCGTGATTGTCGAGCTCTCCTCAAGAACTCTACATCGATAACGTATCTCCAACATGAAAGCGCCACTATTAAGCTTTCCGCGCCTAATGGACCTCACACACAATTCTCCATCTTTGGTTCTCCGTACTCGCCCGCTCATAACCTATGGGCTTTTGGTTACAAGCCCGATGCTGCGAAAGCATTATGGGGTGCGATTCCAACGAATGCGGATTTGGTGGTTACGCATACACCGCCTGCAGGCCACTGTGACCAACAGATTTCTAAAGATGGAAGAGCAGGTTGTGAAGAGCTGAGAAGACGGCTATGGACTGTTCGGCCTTTGCTCCATGTTTGTGGTCATCTCCATGAGGGGAGAGGTGTAGAAAAGGTGAAATGGAAGCATAGTATTGATCGAGCGCCGTTTTTGGAAGAGAGCGTTGAGATTTGGACGGACCCAGGGTGGGGAGAGGGGAATAGGAAACAGAGTCTTGTTGATTTGACGGGGAGGGGGAGGAGTGGGTTTTCTGCTTCTCCTGCTGCCTTGACTTCTGCGGTTGGGAAGAGGAAAGGGACGAATACTGGGTTTTCGGGGGAGGGCGAGGGGGAATTGCCGAGTGAGAAGCAACTTGACAGTATAGCCAAGGTTGATTGCAAGAGGGCTCGTGTCACGAATTTCCTTAATCATTCTTATAGCAGAGCTGTTCATGAATTGGCTCAGAGGTCGGAGGAGGACCATGGCTGGAATGCAGATGAGGAAGAACTTGGGTTGGAGCCTAGGATTTCACAGGGAGAGGTGAGGCAGGATAGGATGGAGACTTGTGTTGTTAATGCGGCTATCATGGCGAAGAATTGGGGTGGGCCAAAGAGGTTCAACAAGCCGATTGTGGTTGATATTGATTTGCCTGTTTGGTAGGGAGAATATGATCGGAACTATTATACTCGGAAGGGGACTGGATCTGGAACATATTGGCCCGTTTCGTAAAACAGAGGGTGTGCAATGGGAAGATGATATCTCTTCTCCCAATTGGGAGAAGAGATTGGTGCAGCAAGTGTTAACAGAAGCGCAGGTTTTTAGGAAAATGTCAACGCTGCGTCATAGTGTGGGAAGACTGCATTCTAGAGTAAAACGACTGCCCTCGAGGAATTGTTCATTCTTCCCTACGCCTTCTTCTCACTATCAAATGCAAACTTCTTAGGCTATGATGCAGTACTGGTGGTCTCCTGACAAAGTGAAGTTCCATCTATAGGCCAACATGGAATGACTGCTGTACAAAGAAGTGAGGCTGCTGCTGAAGGCTGTATTTATGAGCTTCAAGTGACCTCAGTAATGATGCGAGGGCTCTGGACTTAATTATGCCTTGACGGTGTAAGGATACAGGTTGTTGACGTGTGAATGATATCTGCGACATGTCCCTCCAGCCTGATGCCGTCGTTGCTGGGGCCGCTCACCCACACTCCCAGCCTCGTGATTTGTTTTGGTCAGAGGCGATCCAGCCTGCAGCCTCGCCGTGATTTTTAGGAGTCGATTACTTCGTAACTTAGGCATCTATTGCATATCTCTTCCATGATAAGAGATGTGGTTGTTGAAAGGCTCAATTTTGAAGGCTGCGTGTGTGAGTGAGGTTCGTGGCATGTAAGCGCTGGATCGGTGAAGCCCGCTTCTCATTCGTCAATTTCATGCAATTCTGACTGCATGAAGTAGCGGGATCGAAGCCGAGTTCTCGCTTCTGAGCCATCGCGCTCCAGTGTCGTGTCAATAGCTGTTTCGCGAGTGGAAGTGAAGCTCCGTCTCGTGTGTCTCTTGTTCTCTTGTGAATTTGCTATGTTGTCAGCAGCACCACACCGTCATCATGCTGGCAGGAGCGATGGTTGTGTGACCTACGACTAGGACTCGCCAGTATCCAGACTTCATGGCACTACTGTGCAGCTGCAATGACGGCGACGGCCTCACACGATGTCAGCATCCTATGAGTGGCTGTATTTTGGTTGTGAAGTGTAAAAATCCGAGTTGCCTGAATAAGTATCTCTCTAGTACTCCTCAGGTCGTTTTTAAGCAACGAATCGGCCAAATGTCATTGACCAATGGCAGAGGCTTGGTATGGTCATGGCAGTGTATGGGTTTTTGCGACCCCGCACAGTTAGTTCACACGTTTGTCGGCACGGGTCGGTGAAGGCCTTGTCAATCGGATGATCAGTAGTTTCGCTAAGTTTGACAGGTGCGGAAATGGGACAAAGCAATAAATGTTGTGAAGGATATGGCCGAGGAGAGCAATGATTACGAAGAGAGTCGCAAAGGTGTTTGAACGATGATAGAGCGCGAGACAGTCGGACGGAACGATGGAGGCTTGGATTGGGTTGATGAAGACCTGATGCTGCATGCAGGCTTGTGATGCCCTCTGCTGCAGGCTTTAGAAGCGCCGAAGTTCGCTATGGTGTGACAGCGGGCAAGGCCTGCTTCGATGGATGTTACCTGCGTGACTTGGCTATATCAGAGACAGCGACTTGGAATCTACATGGACGGCTCTGAAGATCGTGGGCCTGTGTCACATTGGCCGACGTCTTCATGCCTGCCATTGGGCCAAGATGCTCCGCCCCCAGACACTCGCTGTCTGGTAGACTGTCGGATTCGAATCGACTTGAGGGAATCACTTTCGCAGTACAGCTGGTGGTTTGGGGCGGATTCTCATCATCCAGCTGAGCCCAGTCCGAGGCGCTGAGAATGGGCATCGAGTTCCGTTGGTTGGCGCTTTGCATTAGCCTACCGTTGTGTACGAATGGGAGAAGAAGGGATATGCTAGCAGGCTAGCAAGGAGTAGTTTGGAATGTTCAAATCGCTCAACCACAGTCAAGATCGACTGATCTCCCGCTCTGCTGAAATGTTTGCAAACAGGCAGTCCTACCCATATCCCTCCATATCCCTTCGCTGTCCAGACTGGTCACTTCGTACCTTTGTCCAACCTCACTCCCAGCGGCGACATCAGCGGTGCATTTGACTGAGAGAGAGACTGCTCTCATCTCCTTACTGTTCTGAATTCGACGTAGCTTGTGCACTTTGTCTTCTATAATTGGCCGTATTTACAGTGCAGACCGCCTATTCCGAGCCCCATACACACCACAGCCATCTGCGAGCCTATTCACATACTGTCCTTCATCTTCCCAATACTTCACTACTTACTACGAATCGACCCCGACCGATCCATCCGACTCATTCTGAGCCGTCGCCACCTCCAGAAGCTTCTTTTCAAATCTACCCACGGTTCACCCCCTGGACCTGCAAACTGGGCACCGCCGTTTCTCCCATCATCATCAATCAATCTGCCCTTGGCAGCAATATCGGGAATCCCGCCCGCTCAGTTGCAAATCCATCGACACCCATTGCTCACCCGGGCGTCCAGAATCGCCCAGCGTCATCCGAGTTCCAAATATCTTTCTTCTAATAAAGTACCCCTGCAGCGCATGCTAGGCTAGAAGTTGCTGAGTCTGCATCCGAATCTCCGCGACTCTACTACTCTTACACCACCGACCTTCAGTCGCCTTGTCACTCGAAGTATCTGCTGCCGCAACCACTGCTACTGACCATGGACTCGCCAATCCCACCAGACCCATACAATGCTCTCGGATTATCCAAAACTGCATCCGGAGATGAAATAAGAAAAGCCTACAGGAAGCTAGCACTCCAACTTCATCCTGACAAATGCAAGGATGGATCTCTCAAGGCCCAAAGAACCGACGAGTTCCACCTGGTCCAGCAGGCTTACGACATCATCGGCGACGAAGACAAGCGCTCACGATATGACGCCCAGGTGCGCCTTGCCGAACTCAGGAGAGCAAACCTCGAACTACGAAGTCAGAACTCGCGCGCGCCCGGTGGATATGACGTTCGCACTGCCGCTCCTCGCGATGCCGCCTATGCCACCCCAACCTATGCTACCCGAGGCTCGACGCGTGGTGCCTACGAGGATTCACGCCGGGAGAGAGCCTACGAATATGACACGCCAGCACGACCATCAACAACAAGGAAGGCGTCCGTCTACCAAGAGTACTTGCCACCCAGAAGAGAACCAGTGTCAAAGGATCGGGAATCTGAGCGCCTCAGGGCCAAGATGCAAGCACAGGAGCAAGAGGCGGAACTAAGAAGAAGGGAAAAGAGAAGGGATGCTGAGGTCAGAGAGTCACGTTCTGCAAAGCACGACTCGCGCGATGCTCACGGCGAGGAGCATCGCAAAGCTGAACCTCGCAAAGCTGAATCTCGCAAAGCTGAATCTCGCAAAGCTGAGCCTCGTGCTGCACGCCCGATTCTGAAGAGAGAAGCAAAGTACGAAGCTCCAGAATTGACGAGCCCTGCATCTCGCAAGATGGAAGACCGCGAGGCTGCCGCATTGCGACATATTCAAGAGCTTGAACGCTCTGCAAGGCCAGCAACGCACAGCAGGATGACATCGTCGCGCGAAGTGCCCCGGGATTATGAAGGCCGACGCGCAGCAGCGCCCGTCAAGGAGCGTGTTCGGGAAAACCCCCGACGCAGCCCTGCTAGCAAAGACGACCACCGAAGAAATGCTGAAGAAGCCTACGAGCGTGCAGCTCCTCCTCTCAAGTCACACTCATCGGCGCCTCCCATCGTTGAAGCATCGCGTCGAGCTCCCCTTCGGTCTTACACCACCCAATCAAATCTCGACGAAGCACGTACCCCAAGAGAAAGGTCGCCTCCATTAATTTTACGAGCAGCAACCATGACAGCTCTACCTCGGCACAAGGACTCGACTGCGCCATCATCAAAACACCGCCACGCCGACACCATCTCTCCCGATTCTGGGTATTCAAGTCCGACTGGCACGCCTGCCTACACCACTAGCAAGTCGTACGTATATCCTCATCATGAGGAGAAGCTTAGCACCAGCCCGCCACGACCATTCAAAACAGTCGTTGCGGAGCCAAAGGTCAGCCCGAGCTCGCGCAGAACACGAAGCCCTTCACCTGCTCGTCCGTCGGTGTCAATTACTGCCGCGAAGATGGCTAGTCTTGATCCCAAGCGGTATACATCCTCAGCTGCAGTGCCTACTCGCAGAGTGTACGCGTATGCTGATTCTGCCACACCAACTGCTCGTCCATCAATGCCACCGCCAGCTGCTTCAACACGCGAAGTGCCAACTGTTTCGGATCGCGGCAATCGACGTAGTGAGCGGGATCGTGATCGTGATCGAGAACCTCGTTCCCACTATGATGAAAAGCCACGAGAGAGGACACGTGAGATGCTTTATGGTGAGCAAGGCGCTGGCATCCCACGCGGATACAATCCGCCCACCAGCTTTGCTCCTGAAAACATACTCTACGCCAAGCGCTACGACTTGGCCGATGTGATCACGAGCAGTCGAGCTAGGGACAGGGCCGGCCGCGATGATTTTGCGAAACCACGAATGATGAGGACTCAAACCTACGCTTATTAGGTGTACATTTTTGGAAAGAACATGCATAGGCGTGGGCTTTGTACATTCTCCTTCATACCAGCATAGGGTTGATTCTACGGGACGCCCTTTCTATGACTTATAATGATCGCATTACCTCGATCGAGAGTCGTTACGCTCGCTTTACTGCTTCTTCACGGCTGTCGCTCTCAACCACAAGATTTTGCCCACGAGGATAAAGAACTTTTAAATACCACAACTCTCGGTCTTTTGAGCTTCATGAACATGTATTTTGGTTTTCTTTGGCGTTGATTGCGGATGCAGCCACGCTCACTGAAGTGTCGACCTGTGCATGTCAGCATTTGTGTCTGCATGCATCGAGGCGCCTTCATTGGCATTTGGGAGGAGTTTATTGGGGGGCTCGGAAAGGTTCTATTTGTTTATGTTTATTGAGAGGAGGGCAATGCGCCTGAATCAACATCACCTTTTTTCAAAGGGATGGAAGTAGAAAGTCTTGAGGGATAGCTCGACTTTGCCTCTTTGTAGATAGCTTGGATGAATTGTTAATGAATCATCATAATCATCGTTCCTTTTCTTGTGTCTATTTATATCTACTCTCTGTGATGATCGACTTCGAAACGTTCGTAGCAATGTTGAGGTGTGGACAGCATCGATTCCATTTCGCGTACAGCTATGATGGCTGATGGTATCAAATCTTCACTGTAGTCTCGGAGTCTAGAGTAAGTTCCGCTTTCATGCATAGACAGTTTGCTCCTACTCTCATCCCACTTCTTTGTCTCCATCCTCGTTTACCTCTATTGTACATTGTTCTTCCATTCCTAGATCTCGTGTCCTGTATAAATTTCCCACACTGCTCTTGCCACTCTAAAAACCACTCCCGATATCGGCGACGACAACGAACGAATAAGCCCGATTGGAAAAATTAAATTGAAGAAAAATCATGGCCTTACCCTTCTTCAACTTGGCATCCTCCCAACACCACCACCACCGCCACCGCCCCAAAATTTCCCTATGCTACAATTCAAAATCCCGCCCCTCCCCCAATAAATCTTCAACCTCAACCATCACCTCTAGTAGAATCTCCCTCACCAGCAAAACTCCCCCCGAGATAAAATATAGAGAAGCATAAGATCCACATCTAGGCCGCCGTCTCTCCTTTGAAGAGGCATTTCTGGGCGAGCGAGCGCGGGATAGATACTTATCGGCGCGGTTGGGTGATTTGGTGAGGCAGGGTAGGGATTTAGTTGCTGAGGGGTTTACGTATTCGGTTTTGTGTGGGGGATTAGTGGTAGGTATTTTTGGGATGAGGGGGGGGGGGGGGGGTTGAGTTGGAGGCAAAGGGGGGAGGAGAGGGAACGTTGGAGGGGAAGGGTGGAAGGAGGGGTGGTGGACAGGTCTTCTAAGAGACTCCCTTGTGACTTTTATCCTAACAGACAGTCACTAAGGGAGTAAGTAGTCTTGCCTTGTTCTCCTACTATATACACCCACTCACAAGCAAGCACCTACATCCATTAGCTCACCCAGAAACAGCATATAAATACATATGACTTAAAAAACTCGCAATGTCGTTCCACCGTTCCTCCAATCCACTCAACAGCTCCTTCCCTTCCGTCTGTAACAGAATGTCAACCTCCCTCTATTTGCGCTTCCACTATGATTGTCCAGATTGTCACACTGAGTACCGGTGCAGTACACAGCAGGAAATAGACATTTGGAAGAAGAATCACGACGATTGTTGTCCTGGTACACCGGGTACGAGCTTGGCGCCTTGGAATATGCCGCACTGAACCTAGTAACAAGAAAGCCGTACCCAACGTAAATTTAGTACCACCCCAAGAGTTCCTGCACGTCGGCAAATAAGAAGTTTAAATTGTTAGCATTGTATCATGTTTGGTCCTCAGTAGTAGAAAAGACATTTCCCACATAACCTGCATCTTGCTATGCTTCTTGTCCATCATGTATCTTCTTCCTCCGGCGATATCTGTCGTTGCTTCCATACCCAATCCTTTTCCTCTCTCCGAGTCCTTTTGGTCCCCATGATGGATCCCTGTGCCCATGGTCATCGGGTTGAGCTTTGTCGTGTAATCTCTTGATCCAGGACCTGGCGAGGTGAAAAAGGGACGAGATCAAGTCCGCGCACGAATCGTAGTGGCCGTAAGGTCGATCTCAGCGAGCACCGCTAGCTGTGAGCTCCAAATTTCTTCGCCTTCCATGCGCTTCCTTTTCCTTTCTATGGGTTCCCCTTCCCCTTCTTGAGATAGTTCAGTTCCTTCTTTGAGAATTCCTTTGAACTTGAATTTGCAAAGTCCTCTTTGTCATTCGGGGATTCAACCACATCTGGAACCATGGTGTTTTGTAAAATATTTTCGATCTCGTTCTTCGCCGCCACCAAATCTTGGTTGTTCAAGGAGGTGATATTGACGTCAACGAAAGGCTCGCCCCCCAGAATCTCTTTTAGTCCCCGGTATAAACGTTTCCGCTGGACATTCATTTCAACTCCTTCATCCCCCAAGATCTTACTTGCTTTGGCCAATTTTTCTGTCGCGGCTTTAAAAAGGGCCGGAACAATCTTAAAGTTTGCCGAGGGCGCAAGATGGCAGTTGAGAACAAACCAGATCTTTTGTCTGACGGCAGCTGCATCTGGTGCAATGATTGACTAGCCTGTTGAGCAACACTCATGTCTTCGTACTGAACAAACATAAAGTAGTTTTTTCCACGAGCTTTGCCTATGTTAGTAGTACGAGGGCCCCTGCACCCCGAAACCTTGCCAAACTGTCCACACATCGCCAAAACAGTGGCAATTATCTTCCGTTAATCCCTATTTCTGCCAGGGCGGAAGATTGCGATTTCTTGGGGTCGATGCTCTGGTAGTAATGGTATGGAGGACAGGATATCTCCTTTTGTCGTGTTCAAAGGTAGATTTCCAAGGAAGACGGCGTTGATCTCCGTAAAGATCCGCCCAAGGAAAGCAACCGCCACGCATTGTTGAGACAGTCCATTTGCCTGTGTCAAACCCGTCATGAACAGTTGTTCTAGCTTCTTCTGATGAGAATCCAGAAAGAATGACGTAGGCATGGGGCCTTTTCCAGCACAAATTAATGTTTGAAATGATCCGAGAGTGATATTGAAGGCCAGGTCTTGGATGCAAAACAGCTCGCATTTTCTCGACCATGCGTGCGTCGCTGCTAGAAAAACACGTGTCGAGGAACGAGGCCGAATTGTCCTTACGCACTATATGGTGGCCTATATCAGATTTGCTAACAAAGTCTGCCATGACCCAAAGCTTCCGAGGCCTGACTATTATTTAGTGCGGAAGATAATGTATTTTAAGTTCACGTTACCGTTCCATGTCGGGATTCTTCCTGGCAATTGTTTCGTCATGCGAAAAGGGACAATTGTCTCCCTTCGTACATAGGCCAACAGCATAAGAAACACATGGAATCTCATGATCCTTCAACAACATGGGTTGCTCCCGCTCCCTGGACGCGTTGGGATCATATCTGCAAATTGTGAAATTTGGGCCGTCATGTACATTGTGGCTCTGGTGGCAGCTGGGCCGATCTGGGAGAATTAGCAACTGAAACAGATCGTAATCCTGTTCGCAACAGCAATGCATGCATAGCGAGTGGTAACTGTTAGAAAAGAAAGGCTGAAGGCGTGCCGTGGAAGCGTAGCGCGTTTGTTTGACGTCGGCAATGATCAGTGAAACTGATAGTCTAAGGTTGACGCGTATGGACATGACCTTTCTCTTAATTGGTGAACATCGAAGCATTGTATTGCGCGTTGAACAGCAGACCTGTTGAGATTGAGAAGATGCCAGGAGGTATTGTGTGGAAGAATGCCTGTACTCTTACCCTATACTTAGAATTACGCAGGTGTACTAGAAGCTACTCATGCACAGCTTTTTGAAAGTGACTAGCCGCGGGGTGAAGGTGTTTTTAACCGTAAACTTTCAAGACTTTAGCTGAAACAGTAGATTAACAGTAAACTTACGGTTGTATTTTTTTGCAACCGTAAAGTTGCGGTTATTCAACCGTTTCAGAAAAGTTTACGGGCCCGCAGCTATGGACGGATGCTCATGCTTGGCGGCGCTTGAATTGAGAGACCCCTCACTAAAAGTGAAAGGTCATTTCCACACCACCACGATAATCTCAAGGGACTTCGGTACATGCATCTAGCTCAGGATTTTTGAAATCGATGGACATCGTTCTTGTCTCTCTCTGGCTTGATATATCGGGAGGGATCGAGTTTGGGACGTAGTATTTCATCGGAACACATAACATTCTGCATCTCACCAGTCCGTCATCCGTCCTTTGCACTAGGAAAGCAGAGCTCGGTTCATCTCAAAATCACTCGATACATTGTAGCATCCTGCAGAGATGATGGAGGCGAAGAGGCAAGGCGAGGCACGGCGATGCCATACCTGTGCAAAAGGGCACTCAGAACAAAGAGAGCCACAGAAGAGCTGATGCAAGACATGAGGGCATTATTGGCGTGTTTCTAGGATGTTTGGTAGCGTAAGTATCAAGTCCTTTGAAATCAAGATTGAGCACGATCGATCAAAGCAAGATATTCATCTGAGCGATCAATCCATTGTGGTACCACAGACAGTATTGCTCTGTTTGGTGCGGTTCTAGCATTTGCTCCAGCTAACTTGCGCCTGTATATCACCGCCATTTGACATAGTCAGGTCCTTCGCATACATCGAGCAGCTGCACAGCACCTTCAAGACCTCCAGCTCTCAGCTCTTTCATACTTGACATACAGTAGGGTCGCACAAGTTTCCGTACAGCCGAGATCGCTCAAAAAATGGTGATTCTTGTAATTACATTATCGCGCTTTCTACGCGATCATTTTCGCTCATATTCTCGTATAATGTACAGTAATACCAGGGCTACAAAATGAGCCATTCAGTGAGCTATTTAGTATTTTGTGTGCCAACCATCTGCCGCCAGTAATGCCTCAACCCTCCTTGGCATTGACTCAAGTACAGCATCAAGATAATGTTGTTCAATAAGCCGCCAGGCCTTAATAAGTGCTTCTCCTAGAACCTCTCGTATATTGTCTACACCGCCAGTAACGTATTCAATCATAGGTTCCACTTTGTAGACCAATTCCTTGAGCCTCCGCCAGAGGTTTTCAATCGGGTTCATATCAGGACTGTAGGGCGGCGCATCTTGTAGTGGAATGAGGTTTTCCTTAAACCAGACTGTAGTCTTTTAGGCTTTGTGGATAGGCGCGTTATCCTGCATAAATTTAAGGCCCGGTTCGTATACTGTAGGTAGCATTTCGTCGAGTAACTTGATATACGAGTTCGTAGAGTAGCCTTGACGCTTGCTCTCTAGGTCACGCTTAAGAATGTACAATTCAGAGCGCCCTACTTGGCCAGAGAAGCATGCCCAAATCATGATAGACACTCCTTTACCCTTCTTATAGGTATCAATCATTGAGGTCTCCCATTTTTGTCCTGGTGTGCGAAAACACCATGTTCTTGCCTTGCCGGTCCCTCGCTCAACTGAGCACTCGTCAGACCATATAATCTTCGCCCAATCTTCAGCTTTCCACGAGATGTGCTGCTCTGCCCAGAGCTTCCTGGCGTCAGCATGTACCTGTGTGAGGAAAGGGCGCCTTGCAGACCTCCAATTTGCGATTCCGTACTCTTTCAATATCCTCCTGATGGTATCCTTCGAAAAATCGATGCAAGCCTGTCTTTTGACCTCCTCGTACGTTAACTTAGGCTGCGTACGTATAACGCGTAACAGAGATCGTTCATCTCGGTCTGTATACGAGCGTGGCCGGCCGCTGGAAGGTAGGGATTCGCCGTTCTGGCGTAATGGGGCCTTTTCAAGGCTGTATTGGATGGTGGAACGCGGTAGTTTTTGTAGCGCCGCAATTGCGCCTAAACTGAGCCCGGCTTCACGCTGCGCATCAATTTTGCCGCGTTGATATGGAGTAAGACGATGATTAGGAAGCCTCTGCGGGTTTATAGGAGTCAATGGCTTTCGTTGAGGTGGCATAATGGTAGTGCAAAGATAATGTGTTAAAAAATGAGAGGTGTAGATTTCGCGTTTTCGCTTAATTGTACGGAAACTTTTGCCCTAGTACTGTAATCCTGATGGTTGTACGGATCAGGGTCCATTTCAAAGTATGCCTCGCAACGTGTGCTATGCATTGTGTTAGATCGGGCTAGAAACAAGCCGAGGCAAGAGTCTCAATGCTTTGCTTACCAGTTCTCTTCCTTGCACGACTTACGATGCTTCCGCTCACGCTTCAAAAGCTCCTCATAATCTTCAATCTCACCCTCTCACCTACCACTAGACAAGCTGCTAGCCACAGAGCATGGCAGCCTCTACCATACACGGTCATATACCTTTACCAGTACTTGTCATAGGTGCCATCATCTTCTCAAACTCCCGCATTGTCTCCACCTCCTCATACTCAAGCCAATCTTCATCCAGTTTCTTCTTGCGCTGCTCAATCATGCTCATCTCCATATCTACTTCTGGATGCAAGGTACCCAGTGGGCGAGCTCGCTTTTCGATGTTTGGCGCTTTGAGATCATCTTCTGCCCAACCTTCGTCGAGTTTGTGCTTAAAGTTGTAGGCTGGGTCTTTGGCATGCGCGTTGTCATTGCTACCGATAAGAATCTGTTGGCGCACTTCACGTGGAAGTGAGAGGAACTTGGAGTTGGTATGATCTCGGACTGGTTGCTTGCCAATGGCAGATTCGGGTGTCGTTCTGACCTGCAGGACTGATTCTAGATATCCATATTGAAATGGTGAAGCGCATCTGAGTTACCTTGCTTCTCGGCTGTCATGTACATGGGTTACTGATTGTGAATGGATAAGAAGTGGGTGGGACGATCGCTGAGATGCGTTACGTCATGGTGTTACAAAGTCACAACTGAAGCATCACCTGATCTTCATTTACATCTTGAAGTGACCTCCATAATGGGACAGACGTCGCGTCTGGAATAGTCCACCTGCAGTTCTGCCTCGATGAATGCGTTACTCTGCAAGCTTTGAGACAAGAATCAACTCATCGTGCCTGTGATTTTCCTTTACCATTGAACTGAAGACGGATGTAAAATATCACCATTTTAATACCACCACCCGCCAGAGTAAGACACGAAGATACCCATATGAAGAACAAGAAGTTCCCAGTCCCTCAGTAGAATTCTCACCCTTGACCAGCATGAACCACTCTTCACAGCACCAAAACAGCATATCTACGGACCCGATCTACAGTCACCCACTCCCTCCCTCCCTCCGACACCAATTATCAAAACCTCCATCCCCATCGCCATCGCCATCCACCCCACCTCCTCCCCATCCCAACAACAAGGGCGAAAGAACCCAAACCCCGCTCCAGCGCACAACGCGCCAACCGAGCCCAAAAAAAGGCAACTCCCTCCCTCACAGCGACGTTTCACACCCCAGTCAAACCCCTCAAACACCCCCCTCTTTTTTCCAATCAACACCCAAAAAGCAAAACCATGATAGAGGAAAAAGAAAAAAACCGTTACCTGTCATCGGCAAGAACCCGCACCATCCATGTATCTGATGCAAAACACATGTTCCTTCTGCGTCATCGCGCGGGAAAAATCTCTTCTCTCAGTGACATCTCCAGGATCCCAAGATCAGGACGTCACGCAACCCTGTGGAGAAGGTTTGCACGACAAGTGGATAGCGCGGAACGATTCAGTGAAGCACGATCGAACAGGGCAAAGCGATTGACCCATGAGTGATCAGTCATGAACATGTTCACACGAGAAGATCTAGATAAGCACGAGCGATTTGAATGAGTAAAAAGTTCTGTAAGAGAGGAGGTGGAGGTGGGAGGTAGGTAAGTATTTGCATTAACGAGGTACAGGTTCACAAATCCTACCGAGGCCGATGTGATCCTGCGTGATTCTGCGCGATCCTGTTCCATCCAAAATCCTTGTACCCAAGGTAGAGAAGCTAAGACAACGAGTGAGTGAGGGAGCGTGTATATGAGCACCACAGAAGAGAGTGTGTTGTGTGTGATGGGTAGGTAAATGTATACATAGACCAGGACGAGGATCCCGCTGTCACACAGTCATTGTATATACAATAAAATAGGATACAAACCCGAGCCACCCGTCTCTTTAAGTAATGTTTGAAACAGCCCACAGGGCATTTGAAACTTCAAAAACCAGCAGAGTCATAGTCCCCAAAGAAGAAAGCAAGAATAAAGCAAGAATGTCCGCAAATCCCAGATCTCACACGCATCTATTGAAACACACAAAAAAAGAAAAGGAAGTGTTCAAACATCATCAGAAAGGAAAAGAAGAGAAAACGAGGATGATGTTCATTCGTCATGTTTTGATCGCAGATTCCCAGTGCGCCGTCGAAGAAGCTGGGGAAACAAAGTAGACAAAGCAAATCGTAAGCAATGCAGAATGGGGTATGTTGGTGTTCCGATGTGCGCCGTCCGTTCCAAAAGATCTGATAGAAAGAAAAGAGAGGGCATAGAAACAGCAGGATCCTCGAGGATGTGCTCACTCTGAACTACCAGTAGCAATGCTGCGGCCACCGCGCTGACCGGCCAAACTCGTCCTCGTACTCGTGTACAGGCCTAGACTGCGGCGTTTGATCTTACGAGCATTGGCGGCCTCTTCCTCGGCGGCATCCGAGTCACCGGCGCGGTCCCGTTCAACGATTTGGCGGGACTTTTGTCTCAGAAGTGAAGAGCCGTTCGAAGGAGACCGTGGGGCATCGGTTTTGAGAGAGCTTCCGTTGAGCCTACGCAAGCTGGGTGATGGTTGTGTCATGGGAGATGAGCCGGGTAGAGGGTGTTGGCTGGTATATTCGCGATTTCCAGAGAATGCTGGCGATAACCGAAAACTACGACGCCGGGCGAAATTGGTTTCGGTGTTGGTACGCGATGGTGCTCTCAGGGTTGGGTCGTCTTCTTCTTCTTCAAGTTCCGTCTGCTTCTCAGTTGCACGGCGTCGTATTGTCAATAATGAAGTCCCAGAGCGTGGAGGTTTCGAAATTTGCTGTGGCACAGGCGTTGCTACTGCATTCGGGCTTTCACGCTGAATCGACTCCGGTGCATCACGAGGGCTCTTGCTTTCACTGTCTCCTCCTGCTGCGTTCATCATCGATACCCGGCGAGACGCTATTCTGTCCAATGCTCGACTTGGCGCAGCAGCTCGGGCCTGCTCCATTGGTTCTGGCTCAAGGCTGCCGGCACGACTGAAAGTATTGATCATGCTTTCGTCATTCATCTGAAGCGAGGACATATCTTGACTATGGCGCCTGCGAGCAAGACTGGCAGCTGGTTGGGTGGTATTCGATGGTGGAAGATCCAGTTTACCCTCACACAAAGCAATGCAAAGGTCTGTCAAGTTGCGGCACACATTGTCAGCCTTCCTTCGAAGTTGGCGGTCGATGGGTCCTCCGTTGATCACAGATCCAATGTTATAGGCAGAACCACCGCTTCCCGCCATAATGGCGGTTTCAAGTGCATCCGATGCAGCGGCTTCAAGTGACCTGTATAATCCAGGATTCAGAACCATTTTGCACCGAGCTAGTGACTGATGAAGAAGCGGGTGAATGTTAATAGCCCCAGGACCACCAATCGATGAATCTGTTCGCGAGCCCGATTTAAAAGGATATTTTGGTGAGGATGACATGGTCGTAATCGTGGTCGTCGCTGTTCGCGGTCTTTCGCCAGAACCGTTAGACATGGTACCGCCAGATGAAGGCTGTTCAGCCAGCTCAATTTTGTGGATTCGACTCTTCAACTCGTGCAGCTCATCCCAAACAGTAGATGGAGCTGCTGAGATCACGGACTCTGCCACATCCACCTGTGACCCAAGTCGAGAACCGGTGTTCGATGCTGAGTCGAATTCGCGGAGAGAAGAGTTGTTCAAGCGTGATGGGCGATAAGTTGAAGGCCGTCCAAGTGACGAGAGGGCATCAGATGCCGACGGTCTGCGCTCACTGTTATAACTGGAGGGAGCTGGAGAGGGAGGCGTCATATAGCGGTTTCGGTAAGCGTTGAACCTTTGCTCAGTGGAGATGGCTACGGCATTGCGGGGAGCTGTGACGGAGCTAATGACTGACGCAGAAGCTCGACGATGTTGCGGTTGTGGGACGTTGTTATGTATGGCTGATCGCACAGCATAACCAGAGTCGTGACCACTCGAATCTCTGCGGGGTCTTGAGACAGTCTCTGAATTGGGTGGTAGGGATTGTCTTTGTTCCGGTCTTCTGCCTCGGGACTTTTGCAAGATTAGCAACGATTAAAGATAACGATGGGGATCTGAAACACTGACCAATTTCCGCTCCAGGCGGCTTTGATTCCCTTCCTCTCGAGAGGGCAATGGGGTGTCTTGTGCCAAGTTTAGAAACAAATCTTCCGATCGTCCGCTTTCATCTCCGTTTCCACCAGGGCCCAGGGACAATGCTTCAGTATGGTAAGAAGAGGAAGACTTATCCGTGAAGTCGCTCCGGGCAGCATGTACGGAATTCCTATCCATCATAGCATTGAGAGATTCGTTCTGGTTTGGCGTGAGTGATGTAGGGCTAAAGGGATTTTGGTAGCCGTCCGTCAAGCTCTCGTGGTCGTCAAAACTCCGCAACGACTCTCGACTGGGGTTATTGAGGTTGTAAGGTTTCTGTTTATGTGTAACGAGGGTTGTAGGAGCAGGGATTTGAGCGCGAGGCGCAAGGTCGTAAGCACCGCGAGTGATGATAGCTGGAGGTGGACCCAGGTTGGTTCCTATACCATGACTGCTTCGCGAAGCGGGCGGTCGTCTTGCTGCGGGAGGTTTGGTTTCAGAGGCTAATTCGCTGGGCGCGGCTCTGCTGGATACGGAGGGCGCAACTCTGCTGGATACGGAGGGCGCGGTTCTGCTGGATAGGGAAGACGTGCTTAGACTGCGATGTTGAGGCGTTCGTGTAGGAGCAGATAGGTTTTCGAGGGTGGGAGATTTTCTCAAGGAACGCGACTTGCGGAAGTTGTTGAAGGCGTCGGAGAAGATTGCAATGCGAGGGATCTCGAACGCGTGGTGATGCGACGGGGATTTTGCTGGAGGATTCAGCGGTGGTCTTTGGTCGTTGGGAGCAGTAGCGGGCCGCAGTTTGTCGTTCAAGTTGTTTTGGGACTGGTGGAGCGAG
Source organism: Venturia oleaginea (assembly GCA_013176395.1). NCBI lineage: Eukaryota > Fungi > Ascomycota > Dothideomycetes > Venturiales > Venturiaceae > Venturia > Venturia oleaginea. The sequence goes on from JABMLP010000005.1 coordinate 1,936,960, forward strand.
TCCAGCTGGTTATGGTGAGGCTTCTTCGCCATCATGGACATTATTCGTGAGCTCAACTCTGACGATATGCGCTAGGATCCTGCAGTGGCATGAACCCTGAGGAGGCAAAGCATGCTGGAAGGATTCCAGAATCGAAGGAATGCGCAGACGGTACGACAGTGTTGTGCGACTGAGACGCAAACAAACAAAGGCACCGAGTCCTTTTGCTTTGTCCTCTTGTTGCCGTGCCCCACCAGGCCTGCCACCGCGAAAGCCACCCTCCCAATTTGCTTTTCGGTCGAGGGCCGCTCCTGTAATCATGCACCTTGTCTAACGCCTTCTGCTACTGCACGCAAAGCGAGACCCAATAACAAATCCCTGGATGAAGAGCCTTGTCTTGACTGAAGAGGCTCGTTGCCGCAAGCCTGACATGCAAGGTTCGTAGAAGATGATGGCAACAAGTGAACCGTTCGTTCGCGCAAACGAATCTCATGCGCCAACGCCAACCTCCTCAACGAATAAGGGGCTCTTGGGACCTGTCCTCCCCCGATGAACTGCTGCATAGCTGATCACTGCAGCTTGCCTGCAGGCAGTCATCATTCAATCACTTCTCCCACGAGATTGGTGAGATACCTCATCTTTGTCAAGGTCAACGTGGTGGTGAAACGCTCGTCTTCGCTCACGCGAAACATCTTCGATAGAAAGGGCCATCTTCTGGAAGCTACCGAAGAAAAATGCGGCCCGTGGTGATACTGGACATGATAGGACGACGAGCTCTCCACCAGCCGACTGACAGCGGCTTGTCCGAACTAGGCATTCCTGGCTTGCAGGGCAGACGGACCGCAAGCTAGGTATCTATATATTTGGTCGAACAAAAATATCTTCTTCTGGAATCCTCCTTGTACTCTTCCTTGGCTTTTCGGTGATGAAATTAAGTTCGAATCTTTGTGCTTCTTGTAACACCACTCCCATATATCTTTACTTTCATCTCATATCCACCTCTGTCGATCAAATAGAATATCAACAATGGCAGAAATATCGAAAGAATAATTACACGTCAACCTAGCCTCCACATACATTCAACCCTGTAGGAACCTAAACAACATCTTGCTACTCTTGCTGCCTCCTTACTCGTCCGAGTCCCCATCTCTCTTTCTCTTCTTCATTTCCGCCGCAGAGTCCTTCGGTCCCGTAAACCGTGGAAGTTTGCTCCTCTGACCCACCATCATCGCCATCTTCCCCATCATCTTCCTCACCATTGTCCCCAGCATCCTCCTCATCTGGTTCAACCTCATCGAAGTCTTCCCATTCATTGTCACTAAATTCATCGCAACTGCTTGGAACTTCTTCCTCGCCTCTCCACCACGCCTCCAACGCGTCCAAGCTATTGCCAGCATCGTTCTGTGTGGGGTCCAAGTGTACGAAAGACGAGGGATGACGTGGACCTTGCGCAAGGAAGTTCGTTTAGGTCAACTCGAACGTGTGCTGCTGTGCTGTGTACGGCCGAAGTGATTGCAAGCTGGGTCTCCCCAACGAGCAGATGCTCTGCAAGTTCTTGCCGATGTACGCAACAGGGTTGTTGTTCTCCAAAGCTTCGTTCGATCGCTTCGAACGGTTATCGGATAGTAGAGCAGTGTTTTATCCGTGACCATGTTGCGAAGTGGATGATTGGGGTCGTTGACGCCTATGAACATGCGCCGTTGCGGCAAATCTTGCGGAAACCCGGCTGGCATTGAACCCGTCTGGCAGTACAACGTGATCGCCTGGCCACGAAGCTCGAAGTATCTCTTGATGTATTCGATATGAACAACTTGCCAAATGTTGTCAAACCCTATGCATACAATGCAATCGAGCTCCCAGTCTCTGGCATCGAGGAAGAGCCGAAGAGTTGCTGAGTGGAGCAGGGATCGATATAGGGTTGCCACCGCGTTGTATTGTCCCTGCGCAGGAATTTGGTTGGCCGACATTGTCCCTACCAGGAGCAAGAAGATAGTTTCTGCTCCACAGTAGCTTTAGGAGAAAGCTTACCTGAGTTTTGCTCGTGTGAAGAAGTGGTTATTGTGTCTGTCGGGAGGAACAGAAGTTCAGTGCTCTACTCGGTTGTCAGAGACGCGCAGTGTTTAGTTGGGAGACTGCAGAACATACGCGGACTTGTTGCTCGTGGGCAAGACTGATGGAGACTCGTGGAGAGAAGACTTTCCAATGGCTGCTGTTGCTTAAAGCGAAAAGAGAGAATTTTTCGAAGTCGAGGCTGTTGCGGAAGAAGTCCAAAGCACAGAAAGTTAGGCTTTTTATTATGGCTCGGCAACGGGATCAACACGTATTCTTTGGGCGTAATGTATATTTGCCAGGGCCTACAAGGTTCTCAGGGTGTGATTCACCCGAGTAGGAGGCGCAGACGAGAAAGCGATGCTACAATATATAACAAGAGAAGCTAAGGTTTAGTATACTACCATGGATTAAGGGCATGGCGGTCCATGCACCATGCTGACAGAGCAACATCGATACAGGCGGCATCTGAAAAGGCTTTGAGATGCAGAGCACTAGACTGTGCGGCAGACGTCAGCCTGGGTACTGAATGACGACGACGCACTGTATGGTACGAGAGCAAAGTGGTTTTGGAACAAAGGCACGTCTTCTCTCATTACTACATTAATGCTGCGTTTGCTGATTGACAGGCGTAGCTCCTAGTAGACGTCAGTATGGAATTAAAGAACTGGGTACAAGAAACCTTACCAAGGACCCATCCAAGTCCCGATGCCAGACCGCCCGTCACTGCATTAGCAACATAATCACGCTTACGAATCTTCTCCTTCTCGCTTGCAATACTCGCCGTATCACTCCCACCGCTCGACACATTCCTCATATGGCTAGCTGGAGGTCCCATAGATTGACCCTGTGAAGAATTCGCAGCACCACGAAGGGGAAAGGCTGTTCTCGAGAAGGCAGCAGCCGCACCTCTTGCCACATCGAACAGTCCCATTGGAGCCTCCTCAGTCGCTCCCCTGCCAACCTCTCTCCGGGGTTGGACAGGGGCAGTCATGTTCACAAAAGTACCCGGAAGACTCCTATCTGCCCTGTCATTGAAAGAGCTTTCCTCCTCATTCTCGCTAGCTTGGAGCGCCATCATCTCTTCCTCGCACTTTCGCCACACATTGAGCACTTCTGGTAAGGCTGAGGGAGGGGCGAGAAGAAGCACTTGCGACAACAGTTCCATCCGCTGCTCTAAACGACGGAGTGCTGGCGGGGTGGAGATGGAAGAGCTTGCAGAGAGTGAATGTGCACTGGACTTGTGTCTACCAGCCGCAAGAGCTGCTCGCCATGAGATATCATCTTCGGGCTGGCCATTGGCGGCCACTTGCGTTGACTCCAATGTTGGGTCAAGCCGATTGACAACATAAGAATACGCCGTTTCAAAATCATCCTCGTTGAGGGCAGCCTCGATAGCCATACCGATGACACGTCTCTCAGCTTTGCGATTTTGTGCGGATAGCTCCGCTGACGAGGGCTCAACGACGGAAACGTTGGGAGCTGAGTGGATGGTGGCTCCAGCAGAGACTAGGTTCACACCGATGAAGATGAGGTCGTCAAGTTTCGTGTAGCTGCCACGATTTTGTGATAACAACTTCTCGATGAGTGAGATTGGGTCAGAACTGACGCGAATGTTGACTGGTTGAAATGGTACACCATGCTGAAGCGTGAGAGCGTAGAAGGACAATGCATGAGTGGCCTTCAGAAGGGCTTCACAACGGCGGAAAGCTGACGAGCCAGGGAAATACTGTCGAAGAAAGGAGAGCATATCCGAGGCCTTCTTCATACCACCACGCGTCCTGTTTCCATTGCTAGCATTGTCGTAGTGGTGTAAAACTGTCTCGATGATGACACCCTGTACATCATCCGCGGACAATTGGTGCTGTAACTCCTCGTTTTGGATGTAGATCTTGACCACTAGCGAAAAGCATGAGGCATTTAGGAAAGCCTTTAGAATTTCTTTCTCAAACAAAGACCTCTCGATTTTTCCAAATACCCCAGAGCCATTACGAGCAGACGCATCAGCTGATTCCATGGCCCAATCCCACAGCCATAACAAACGGTTGCGGGTTCCAATCCACTGGAACTCATCCTTCTTTGCACCAGTGCTTAAGGCATGAACGAGGCGTTGAAACAGCCCAAACTGCTCATCAGCGTCGAATTGAAAGCGTATTCTGGCAACTTGACAGATGGCTGTTGGATGGCCAATCTCGGCCAACAAGTAAGCTGAAAAGACGAAGAGCTGGAGTAACGCAAATGTCTCTAGCGATGGCGAAGTGAGTGGATTCTTGGGTTGTAGAAGTGCGTCAACCGCCAGCCAAGAACTTGGAAGATCCTGAAGCGCAGAATTATGGGTATCAATTCTGGGTAGAAGCTCGATGCTTGAGGCGAGATCTGGTGGTGGCTCATAGTCTAGCAAGTGTGCTATGCGGACAAGCATTGTATGCGAGTGAGATACCGTCTCTTTGGTTGACGCTTCAGCTACGAACACAGTCGCGAACGCTGTTTGAGCATACCGTCGAAGTAGTGTTTTTTGCTGCTCTTTCGAAAGATGAGGTCCTTCATGGTAACCTCCAAGGTCGACATCAGGAGGCCCGTCCCATTCCTCGATGGCCTCTGCTACGATTGAAAATCTCTCAGCCGCTGTTCTTATCATCCAGAGGAAAGCAGAATCCCAATCATGTATTTCATCATCTTGATTTTGATCTTCCTGTTCAGTTGTCTGCTTTGCTCTTTCTGCCTCTTGGTTGAAAATTGACAACCGTCTCCGCTTTGGGTCCTGGCCATTAAGCTTCCGTCTCTTTCGATTGCTAGAGCCGTAGATCCATGGTCCAACAAGCCCTCTCACGTCTCTTGCTAGACTGCTCCGATGCTTCTCACCTGCTTTCAGCATTGCGTCTCGACCATTCGTCACATGTGAGACATGCTCCAAAGCTTTTGACAACAGCATGGCCACACCAGAATCTCCCTCAGCCCACTCCAGTTGGTCCAAAGAATACATCACGTTGTTGTCATCGTAGTACTCGTACCCGAATCGCAGCAAGGGAAGGACAGTCGAGATATACCAGGCCTTGAGGAAGGGCTTCTCATCTAGGAAAGGGTCAACGAGTTGAGGTAGCGAGTTGAGAACACCTGTCTCTGCGTCTATTCGGTGGGCTCTGTGGATGAGAAACCGAGTAAGAAGGTCGTCGCAAACGGTTGGAGGACATGATGGATGGTCTAGAGAGAGAAGGTGAAGGCTCTGGACCTTCTTATGGGCCTTCGAGGTGGACAGCTTGCTCACGGCTGCAATATCAATTGTCGATTGCGGTTGCGATTGTCCACTCTGGTACTCATTGCTGGTAACTTGTGCCACAAATGAAGTGTAGAGGATTGGATCCACAGTTTCGGTGAGGTATGTGAGTATAATTCGCAGCACTAGTTCTGGGTCGAATATGTCTTTTCGTTGTATGACCAAGGCCTGGACGGCATCGATATTGGAGTCGGATGCGAATTGGACAGCTAGCAGAATGCCATGATCTCTGGAAAGCTCCGTGACCTCTTTTAGATCTGTTTGTCGGGAATTTCCCGGGGCCATGGTAGCTTTGTTAAGTTTTCAGAGTCTTTGGCAAGCTAGATTGGCCTTTATTTGTTGCACCGAAGCATGGCGGTTGTGGTTGTAGAGTTACACGTGGAGAAGAAGGTCGTCTTTTTATTTGGTGACGCGATAACTTCTACCAACAATCAATCAATAAATTCGAAGAATCATGACCAGCGACTCTGAGTCCTCGCCGCCACCGGCCATCACTGAGAAGCTCACGCTGTCAGCGACCTACGGCGCCCCGGAAAGCGAAGAGCAGACATTCGATCAACCGCTCCCAATTTGCCTCGAAGAACCATCGCCAACCGAGCGCACCGCATACCTCGCCGCCCTTCGGACATCAATTACAGATGCGCAAGAGCAGATTAACGCCTTTTTGACGCAAAAGATGGAAGAAGACAATGCGAAGGCAGGTGCCGCTCCCGCAGAGGACGACGCAAAGGCAGAGGAGAACTACGGAGAAGAGGTTGTGGACGATAATTGAGGTTAGGATTCAACTCCAGGTCGCGGGGCGCGAGGATGAACAGTTGAAGAGCCGCAATCACTACCAGATAACAAGGACAATGCTTAAACAGAGTCCATGCAGTGGGATCCAAGTCAAAACTCCCTAAATTCCTACGACTCGTTTCAACGTCTGTCAGTGATACAGCCCTCGCCGTCACGCATTTGGTAATATATCAAAACATCACCAAGAGATTCACTCGTGGGCATGGACAACCGCCGAACGTATGGAGACGTCTGGTGCGTTCGACCAAAATCCTCCTCCCGAGTAGATCGCCAACGTGGTCCTGCATTTTCGGATCTGTGACTGAGATGGATACTGGCGCTGCCATATGCATTGCTGTTCAAGTGGCACGAGACATCAACGGATAGAGGAGCCGTAAGAAAAATTACCTACATCAATGACATTCTATGCTCAATTGTTGGAACGAGTACCGGCATTTCCCATCGAATTCCCATGCTGATCCACGAACCAACATCTAAGGTTTGCCTATTGGACATCACACTATTCTATGATCTGTACAGTATCAAACGTATGCGGTCATAGCAGAAATATATGGTTACCTTGCAATCCATCTGCAATAGGCATGTCAAAATCGAAATGGTCCTCAGAGAATCATGAAAGCGTGTTCAGCACTGCCTTTTTACGATTTGCGAATAGATGTTGCAAATATAAAATGATTGCATTGCTCAGATCATATACGCCCTACCTTAGTTGTACGCCTGATCTTAAGCAACCTCTTCAAACGCGTGTAACTTTGATGCGAATTGACAAAACATGCCACTCTTGGTGTAAAGCCTGAATTGATAGTACTGATAGACGAGAGTAGCTTGGTGGCAGGTATCACGAAATATTTCAGCCTCTTGTCAAACAGGAAATGATGGATGAGGAGACATGATCTGGTACAAGAAGGATCACACTGCAATGTTTGATGGTAGACATGGAGTCGTACTATTACTGTGGTACGAAGAAATTGAAACAGGCTACATGCAAGCGCAACCTCTTCGCTTAACGAATCGCTCGGTTTTCTAGCTCCAAGTATATTATTGTCTGGAGTCTCGACGCATGAGACCACGACAAAGCTAAGTTCACTAGAGCATGTTTCCTCCATTACGCGAAGTTGCTAGGAGCGTGCAAGTAAGAATTACCAGGAGTCTGCTAGTTGTTGAATCGAAAATTTGCAATTGTTCCAGAATGGCATTGGACAGGCTCACCAAAGGATATAAACGAGCCTACAGCCTTACACGCTGGGAATAAAACAGTGGACTGAGACTGTGGTAAGGTGATTGGTCCGACAGCGCCTGGTGTCCACGAATCACAGCAGACGGGCATGACAAAGGTCGTCATGTGGGGGGCTGAAGAACAGTGACTGGGATGCTAGCGTTTGCATGGATGAGTCGAGTAACTCCCCTGGGATGCCATGATGACGAGTCTTGTTTCCAAAGGGCGACAGATGGCGGTTGACCGTAGTATCGCTGTTTTAGTAATATCATCCTCACCCTCACCCTCACCCTCACTCGGCTTTACTAGTAATATCATTACCATACTCTATACCGACTAGTCCTACCCAGAGCGTGACCGTCCCATGTCGCCTTTCCTTGCTACCGATTTCGGAATCTCTCCAAGCTTCACGCTCACGGCGCCCTTCCGCGAAATCCAATTCCAACCCCAAACCCCCTGCGAGCTCTTGATTGGGCATTGTGACGGTGCTCGGATTTAAGATTCACTACTCTGCGATCCCTTGATCGTGGCTTGGTCTTTCCAGTCCCCACTTCGACTTGAACTCGAACTCCTCTTTTTCTTACCACCCGATTCTTTGCGCCGTGGTGACAAGATATCGACCCGACCATGGATGATACGAAGCACGAAGAGGCCTTTCTTCCCGACGATTACGATCACCACGATCCGAACGATACGAGTCCGCCCGACCACAATGAGGCCGAACTGTTGTCACCCGCCGACGGCGCCGATGGTTCGACAAAACCCATACAAAAACGCCGAAGAGTTACCAGAGCCTGCGATGGTGTGTTGAGTGTTTGGAGTAAGCGTATTGGAAATAAAAGTCTGACCTGAACTTAGAATGTCGGCGCAAGAAAATAAAATGCGACGGAAAACAGCCTTGTACGTACTAGCAACTTTGTTGGGACGACAGCGCCAATTACTAATCTCGATACAGGTACTCACTGTACTGTCTATGGCTACGAATGCACCTACGACCAACCCTCCAATCGACGCCGAAATGCTGCGCCGCATTATATCGAAGCGCTCGAGAAACAACTCAACCGCGCCACCGCTATACTACGTCTTGTCCTGCCAGAAGCTGATCTCAACGATCCGAACTTGGAAGCGAAGTTGGCCCAAGGAATGTTTCGAATACCGAAGATGCGTTCTACAGCACCTTCTTCAAATGGAGTATACAATCCCCAACCAGCATCAGACGGTGGACTGGACTCACACCTCGAGTCTATGGTACGGTCTACTGGGCAGCTGGACTTGGATGAACAAGGCAATCTGGAATATCATGGTCATTCGTCTGGCTTGAGCTTCGTAAGACGCATGCGCGAGCAGCTTGGTGACGTTATGGGACCTGAAGGGCAAGGAACCCCATTTGTCAAATCTCGGCCAATGTCACAAGTCTTTGACTCGCCACGGTCTAACCACGATTCCCCATTTGACATCTCCTTTGTCGGGCCAGATCTACCACCAAAAGATGTTGCTCATCTATTGTGTGAGAATGCGATCCACGATGCGGCATCCATGTTGCGAGTTATCCACTACCCGACTTTCATGAAGCAATTTAACTCTGTCTACGACAAGCCGCCAGAAAGCTATACCAATGAAGAAAACGTCTTTCTCCCCTTGTTGTACGCCACCATGGCTCTAGGAACTCTCTTCTCGAAAGACGAAAATGGAGAACTCGACCGAAAAGGTTACGAGAATGCTATCACGGAAGGGTAATTATTAGTTCCTATCGAAAGATGACTAAAAGGCTAACAGCTTTTGCACTTCAGCTTTGGATATTTTAAAATTTCGAGGCAGCTAATGGACATTGCGGACTGTCGCGACTTGCGTCAAGTTCAAGCCGTTATGTTCATGATCATGTTCTTACAATCCTCAGCAAAACTTTCGACATGTTATGCCTATATCGGCGTAGCGTTGCGATCAGCACTGCGTATGGGTCTACATCGTTCGTTTACAGACAGTTTCAGTCCCATCGAATCCGAAACCCGAAAACGCGTATTTTGGGTGATACAGAGAATGGACACTTACGTAGGTGCGCTCCTAGGTCTTCCGCATTCACTCAATGCCGATGACATTGACCAAGAGCTGCCTGCTGAAGTTGACGACGAGTACATCACCGAGAGCGGAATCTTACCGATGCCGGAAGGGCAGGTTTCCTACATGGCCGCTGCAAATGCTCATACCAAGCTTGTTCAGATACTGGATAAGATAGTCCACTATGTTTACCCACTAAAAGGCTCTGGGTCGAAGACCCCGGGTAGAGGTGCCGAGTCTTGTTATAGCGTCAGCTACGCTAAGATTCTGGAAATTGAAAAGGACCTCAAGGACTGGCAAGACGAGCTGCCTATGGCCCTGAAGCCTGGCGGTGAAGCAACAGGGATGATAATGAGGTGAGTGACTTGTGGTTGTGCTATTGTGCTGCAATCTGAAATGCATGACTTACGGACATGCAGGGTGCAACATCTTCTACGTATGGGATATGCGCATTCCCAAATGATGCTATATCGTCCGTTTTTGCATTATGTGTCGCATACATGCAAATCCCGGGTCGTCGACAAGCGGTCTTACGCTTGCGCGGCGGCTTGCGTGAGTGTATCTCGAAATATAATCCACATTGCTGTCGAAATGAAGAAACGCGGTCTTCTCATTGGGGCCTATTGGTTCACCATGTACACGACGTTCTTCGCAATTCTATCACTGGTTTTCTATGCTTTGGAAAATCCCGAGAATGAGGCAAGTCAAGATGTGTTGAAGGTTGCAAAGGAAGGGAAAGACACACTCGAGTCGCTCACCAAACGCAGTATGGCTGCTGATCGATGTTCAGCAACGCTGTCGGTAAGAATTATCCCTAACTCCACGGGACATTATCTAATAAGCACAGGCACTTTTTGAGCAATTGCCCGAACGTATCAGTCGAAGTCGTCCAGGCTCTATGGTAGCCAGGAAGAGAAAGACCGAGCCCTCGCCTGATGATCTACACTCGAAATCAGCACATGGAGATATTCCCACGAAAAAGGATACAATGTTAGGTGCCGCTCTTAATGCGACACCAAAGCGAGCGAACGCGTTACCCAATGTTTCGGCAGGTATGGACGAAGTACAAGCATATCCCACAGCAGGCCAGTCATCTCAAGGACTCGATACGATGTACTCCCAATCAAACAACGCAAGCTTTTATAACCTAAACCAATCGATGGCTATGGACACTGGATCAACCCCGTCTCTTTCTTCGGGCGTCTCAGCGAGACAGGAATCCTTTCCTGCTTCTCCCAGCACGTTTGTGGAACAGAGCTTCCCGCTGGCGGACCTTTCTGCTATGATGTTTCCGTCGGCAGATCCATTTGCATATCCCAATCAAACAGCCCCACCAGCGCAGACATATGACAATTTGCTAAAGAATTTAGGAGAGGATCCCTCATTCCCATTTCCGGCCACATTGGACGAGCTTCGAATGCAGCGGAATGCAGCATCGAGCACGTTTGTGCCGCCCAGTTCGACGTTCATGTTCAACAATGGCAATGGTATGGACGGGCAGTCTAACGACAACGACGTGCAATTATTGGGGCCGATGCCAGCGTACATGATGCAAGGCGGGGCCGCACCTCGAAGCAGTGGCAATGCTAGTTTCGGACAGATGCAGCAACAATATCAAGGAGGACAAAACCAAAGCCAAGTTTATGGCAACGCTGCGGCCAACGTGAATCTGGATCAACTACTGGGCAGTGAAGAATGGGCAGGCAATGGATTGAACAATATGGCATCCATGCTTGGACCGCAGGGATCATTCGCGCCCAAAATGGGTAACGGACCAGCGGTGATGACAGGACAGGATCGGGTGAGTTATGATATCCTAAACCCGGGATCTTTGGGATGGAATTTGGATTACAACTGAGATTCGGCGTCAATGAAGGCTGGATGAGGAATGAGCAAGGTGCATGTTTGGGCATACCACGGGAGTTTTTGGTTGGTTTGAAGCGATACTGTAAGATACACGGTCGATACCCTCTCGCTTTGATAATTGTGTTTCGGCAGGATTTATGTATGGATACATGGGTATATCGTGTTTGGCACGTCTGCAAGCGGCGTTGGCATAGCGGAAAGAAATGAAATGCTCGGTGCACAAGGCGAGGCATCTAGATGCTAAGCCTCTTGTGTATTGGTAGGCATAGGATGAATCTACAAGGTTCTTCGCTCAATGGGATAAGATGAAGCAACTCGACGTAAACCGGATTCTGAATGAGGCTGGAACAACTGAAAGTGATTTCCCACGAGCATTCGGTTGACACGGACCGTTTCGTAGCGCGTGCGTCTGGCGAGCATCTAAAACCGTCTCACTGTGGCGTTTCCTCTTCGAGATGGGGCCGAGTCGACCAGTTGGCTCAGAATTGAAAGTTGATGCATGTAGCTGCCAATGGCTGTCGTATGGCCTCCCATCCATCTCCCAATGGCTGTCGTACTGCCTCCCATCTCTCTCCCCTCCCATCTCTCTCCCCTCCCATCTCTCTCCCCTCCTATCTCTCTCCCCTCCCATCTATCTCCCGAACGAGTGTCGAGTGCAGAATGAGGGGTCCTGCAGTGTTATCTCGACGATGCATCCGAAATCGTCATACTCATACCGCTACGGCACTTTTAGGAGCTCTGACCTGAAAGACCCTGCCAACCAACACTGCAACTGCGCAACCGTTGGGAAATTGGACGAAGCCAACCCGAGAGAAATCCCTCTGTATAATGCTTCTGTTGCTCGACGACTTGCAGTCGACTCCCGATACCTCCATTGTTCAAAGAGCAATTGGAAGCTGCGTTGTACTTTCTGTCATTCTTGCTGCTAAGAGTCCCCCGCAGACTATCACTAACCCGCGGCAGACAAGGACAGGGACAGCCTTCATTATTGACCAGCGTCAGAACAACCCCGAGCTTGCTTGCTCTCCAATTCCTCACTCTTCGTCAACATGGCGAGTCCCGCCGAACATGTCTACTGCACCGTCAGTCTCTTTATTATCCATCGAGGTCGAATATAGCTCTAACATGAATACAGCTTGTTATGAACGACGCATACTTGCCTGGTACCATTCCTATCGCCGCTGAATCCCTACAATTCTGACCTGTCACTGTAGGAGCCGCCGTTCTTGCCCATTCACTGCGGGATGCGGGCACAAAGAAGAAGGTAGTAGCTCTCATAACGCCAGAGACTCTGTCTGCAGAGGCCGTGACTGAGCTAAAGGTACTGAAACTGGAATCCTGCCATTGCAGCGCTTACACTGTCTAGGCACTCTTCGACATTGTCGTTCCCGTCCCACGATTCGTCAATCCCAATCCTGCGAACCTCTTCCTTATGGGCCGTGGAGACCTGCTCTACACGTTCACGAAGATCACACTCTGGCGGCAGACGCAATTCCGAAAGATTGTCTACATCGATTCCGATGTCGTGGCTCTGCGAGCTCCCGATGAGCTATTTGATATCGAGGCTCCATTTGCCGCAGCGCCAGACATCGGATGGCCAGATGCCTTCAACTCTGGCGTCATGGTTATCTCTCCGAACATGGGTGACTACTGGGCCCTGCAAACACTCGCTTCAGCTGGCGACAGCTTCGATGGGGCAGATCAAGGTCTACTGAATCAATACTATGAACACAACGGTTGGCATAGACTGAGCTTCACCTACAATTGCACGCCAAATGCGGAGTATCAGTGGGAGCCGGCGTACAGACATCACAAGGGCAACATCAAGATGGTCCATTTTATCGGCAAAGATAAGCCATGGGTGAAGGGCCGATTTTCCAGAGGTGGATCAGGAGTATATTCCGAGCTTCTAGGTCGCTGGTGGGCTGTCTATGATAGACATCTGAGAGCTCCGGTGCGTTTACACTAATCGACTTCGGTCTATCTAGCTAACTCGAACAGGCGCCACAGTATCAACCAGGTAAACCCTATGTTCCACCGTCTGCTACTATTCAAAAGCATGTTTATGGTGAATCCACGGACATTTATCACGGTTATGCTCCCGAAGAACGCATCGCTCCGCCCCCAGCACATGATATTGCGCCTGCTATGGCTCCGCATTCTGCACCTGATGTTCCTCCCTCACAATCGCGAATACCGACAGTGACCGTTGAAGAACCATTTGCTGAGTCCAGTCCAGAAGCCGAAACGAGTGACCAGGGCAGAGGTGAGCCTACGCCTACGACAGAAGAGCGACGCTTTTCAGCACCGCATATGGAGTGGGACGCTACGCGGTATGTCAAAATCTCCAAGTCGTTTTTGGTGCAAGTGCTGACTGTTTGGTAGATCCGCCCCGCCAGCACAATCAAGACCAGAAGCTGCCAATTTTCCGACCTCGCAGTATGATTTCAGTCACGACGCAAACCCATATCAACCCCCAAAGTCTTACCCTGAGCCCCCGAAGGACATGTGGTACGAGGTTCCAAGCGAGAAATCTGAGCCAGAAGCGAGACCAAAGCCGATATTTCCATGGGAACATCGCGAGGAACGAAAACCCACCCGAGTGTTTGCAGATGATTCTCCACCGCCGCCATTACCTGTGATCTATGAGCCAGAGGTCACAACTCATCCTCCAATTCCGCCGATTGAAGAACTAACACCATTCTCACCACAAATCAATGCTTGGGACAACGTGGCTAGCATCGAACGATACGTCCGAGCAGTTATGGAAGTACAAACTGGTCGCGCAAAACCGCTGAAACTTCCTGAGCAGATCCTGTCACCATCCGGACGCCGAGAATCTCTCATACTAACCGACTTCCCAACCATTGATGATCGACCTAGTCTACCTGTCACACCAGCGCCCATTCGACGTCCGACATTTTGGGGAGATGAGCGCGATGAAGAGGGTGATTTGCCTGGGGCAGAAGGGGTCCCAGACCAAGCTGAATGGGTATGTCCCTCTTGCGGGTTTCTTGCTACTACTCCTGTTGCTTTGTATCGCGCGCGTCAACCTACGTCTCTCGTACCTGCTTCTTCGCCACCTGCCGTTGAACCTAATCGTTCACTGTCGCATGATCATGGGCTTCTGCCACAACATCTCAGACCGCATCGTCTCAGTTCGTCTGACGCCTCTGCACTTTCCACTACAAGCACTCTCATCGCGGCCCACAGCAGCGCGACAGCAGAGCCAGAAGACACATCAGCTACGGGTCCTACGATACCAGCAGCATTGATTGAGCTCAGAGAAGAGGAGGAAGTCGCAGGGGTTGAAGAAGAAGCGGTTATCGAACCGAAGCCTTCACCTCCACCATCTCCTAAGAAACCATTATTACCACCAGCCTGGTTGACTGCAGCAGTAATAGACTAACATCTATCTTAAGAACCCCTCCCAAAAACTAGAAGAACTCCGACGAAGTTCCTTGATCGAAGTCGAGAACCTCAAGATGCCAGAAACGATTCAACGAAAACTCGCCGATCGGGATATGCCAGCCCATGCAGCTCCAATCCCAATAGACCATTTGGCAACAAAAGCCAAATCACCACCTATCTCTTCTGAATCACAGTCATATGCTTTCAGCTCTGATGGAACCGACTCATCCCGAAGCAGCCGCGGTCTCCCAACCGTCCCCGAAGAAACTCCAGGCTCGTCTATGGATTCCGTACAGACTGGTGGTGGAGTTCCTCTGTTTTCTGAACCGGAGTTTGGGAGGGAGGAGGTAGAGGAGGAGGATGTTGTTGTCCTTAGGAGGAGCCCGGGCAGTTTTTCGGTGGAGAGTAGTCGGGGTGGGGAGATGGTTAGTCCTACTGAGAGGTGAATTGTGTAGGGTGATTTTTTGTTTACTTGCTTGCTTGCTTGTGAGATGGAAAGTGGATGGTTGGCTTGATGCACTTTTCGCACGCTCATGACATGACCCGGTATTATGTTTACTTTACTCTTGGTGGATGCGTTGGAGCGCAGTTGCGAGTGCGCATAGAGTATGCATTTTGGTTCTTAGCTAACTACAATCGGGCGGGATATTGTGTAATTATGAAGACTCGACGTGTATGATAGAATGCTGATAGGAGTCAAAAGTTCACGAAGAATTCACTTGCCGCCAGTGTTGCTTTGATATGTAATGTGCCATTTTCCAGATGAAATTCACAGGCCCGAAATTGATCGCCCTTGAATTCAATCTCAAATTGCCGACTGTAGAGCGTCCCAGTAATATTCCAAACAGTACCCCACATACCTCACGCTTGCACTCTTTTACACGCCAATCCCTATTACTCATCAGAACACGAAAAACGCCCTACTGATCATCATCCACCCTCGCCCTTTTAGAAGAACCCCTCCCCTCATCCTCATCCTGCAACCCATACCTCTTCGTCCCCTTCCCACCACCAGACCCCGCCCCGGCCTTAACATCACTAATCATCTGCCCAATGTCAAACGGATCATCCTCTTTGGGCAAACTCGTCGCCCCCGCCGGCACACCCGCAGGCCTCCCCGTATCCTTCTCAAACTGCACCGGTCCCTCCCTAGCCTCTACATCCGGTCCTCCAAATCCCTCGAACCTCTTCGTCTTGGCAATCTTCTCATACGTCTCGCCCGCATCTTCTCCATCATCGTCTTCCCTTCCTTTGGGTCGATAGATCGAAGAAATGGCATCTTGAGCTTGGAAAAGCGGCTTATCATAAGGTTGATCTTCGTTGAAACCAGCTGCGAAACCGGAGGACTGATTGAAGAGGCGGGAGTCGTACATGCTTTCCCCTGAGGTAGTGGGTTTTGCCAATCCGAGGGCGATTTTCTCGGATATGTCGCGGCCTTGTTCTCTTGCCATCATTTGGATGCGGCGTTCGGCGCCCATGCGTGATTGGCGGAGTTCCTTTTCGTTTTCCTTCCTGCGCTCGCGGCGAGCTTTTTCGCGTTCGCGGGCGGCTTCTTCTTCCGAGTCGGATTCGCTGTGGGAGGAGGAGGCGCTGCGGGATCGGGAGCGACGGGGGGAACGGTCTCGTCTTGAGTTGGATTGGGCGGCGGAGCGTTCTTCTCGGGCTTTTTTGGCGAGGAGTTGGAGTTGTTCCTCTTGTGCCATTTTTTCCTTCTCTTTGAGCTTTTGTTGCATCATGGCTCGTTGTTTGACTTCTTGCCGTGCATGTTCGTCGGCCATGTACAGGGCTTCTGTGAATTGTGAGAATTTGTCGCTGATTGTATTGTCTCGTATGCCACGGCCATCGGCTGCTAGACGTTTGTCTAGAGGAACTGTGTAACCCTTTGGATTCTTCCAGTTGGAGATTGCAGGTGGTATGCGCCATGCTTCTTGGTCTTCCGCTGTGAGCTTCCTTGGAGGGCTGTGTAACACCGGCGCTGGTGGACTGGGAGGACCGCGCGGAATCTTTTTGTGCTTGAACTTGGGTGGATCGAGGGGGTCTTCGAATCTCGGGACGATCTTGAGGATGCGATCACTTCGCTGCTTCTCCTGTCCCATCTGATTGCTTGACGGCGTGTACCTGACGAAGGTCGGAAGATCTCTGTTCAAGCCCTTTACATTCTTTGGATTCGATGCAGCTGTTGTGCCTGATACGATCGTCTGCAGCGCTTTCGCAGTTCTCTCTTTCGTTGCCTGCACCTCCTCCTCCGAGGGCCTGTCTAGGACAATTTCGCCAGCATCGGCGCGCTGCCTCAAAGGTATTAAATCCTTGAAGCTCGCCTTTATCCTCCCTTGCGCTCTCCTTGGATCATCGAGCGCGAGACCCTGTTGTAAAATACTCGTGTGATCAACCTTGCCTTCAGAATTAAGACGCGCAATACTGTTGTCGTTTTCTCGCCAACCAGCGCGACGTCCCATATCCAGAGGATATTGTGCTACTAGACATTCTGGAAAGGCGCCTCCATTGCGGAAATCCTCAGGGGCTCTTGGTCGCCATCCTTTTCTTTGCCGCTCGCCGTATGGTGGTATCGGATCTGGGACTCTGATGGTCATCTGGCCATCTTTGAATTCACTCCTGCTCCCGCGTATAATTTTGATCTGGGGCCCCCCAGTAGATGAAGACTCGTCGGCGGTGTCATTGTTGACGGGTTTGGGGAGAGCGCTCTCCAGCGTATGTCGAATGCCACGGGTCGCCATGTTGAGGAGGGTAGTAGGTGAGGATGTATGTGTAGAGGCAGAAGTTCTGAGGTTGGAGTCGCGAAGAAATCCCCGTGACCCGTGCCCTTAGAACTAGCCAAAAACTTCAAGTGAGACAGCAGCCGAACATTCAACAGTACTGTATATTCGATGCTGGTGTATTCCGGCTTCAAAATTCCTTAAAATGACAAAATCATTCCACATCGCGTTGGCTAGCAGAAGCCAGACTCTTATCACGATCACATCTACTCCAATTCCGTCGAGAGTATCATAAGGCAGAGCAGGGACTCCAAATACGGGGAACCATCAGTTGGTCAATTGAAAGACCATCACATGCTATGTACAATGCTATAACAATGGTTTTACTCCTGCACTTCACATTCAACTGTGTGCTTCACACTCCCTTCACCAGGGCTGCGAAACAACCGCACAATGATTAGGTGCTTACTCAAGAGGATTCTTTATGAAATATCTCGAGCAGTTCATGGCAGAGACATTGTTGCCGTCGATGAGATTGGCATATATGAACTATCACTCATCGTCCGTAAAGTGTAGAGAGCAGAAAGCACATCTATCTCTACTTGCACACAGTACACCGGAAGAAAATAAATCCTTTTACATCCCACACAGTACATTAGTGAAGAGAATGGAGAAAATGTCTTACCCAACTCCCACTCGATTCCAAAACCAAAACAATCTACCATCCTTAGCCAATGGCACATCACCAGCCGTTTTGGCTCGCTACAACCAACTGGTGAGGGATTGGGATGAGGTATATGCCGAATACATTCTAACACAGCATACACAAGATCTAACCACCATTTTCTTACAAGCAGCTGACCACTGGACGATTGAACTTATAGTAATTGCAGGACTTGGCTATCCTCCACAGTTTAAGTTCCAACAAAAAGCCATGATCATGTAACTCGCCAGACATTTCGACCGAATAGCCGCCCTACCATTCGGAACAATCGAGGTGATCGTGCAAGATGATCGTCGAGTTGCCACCACTCAGACGATGACAATGAAGATAATGAAGATAATAAAGCCGATGAATAAGAATTGAGAGGATTCGGAAACGAAGAGACGAAGATCTAAACGCTGCTACAGATCGATACTACAGCTTCATCGACGGCCGACAACATGTGAAAACAAGATTTCTAGCGAAAAGTAAGAAAGGGAAGTTGTAAAAGGTATGGGTCATTGCCATGAAAAAATGATACTCATAAAGGACTTTGCATTAACAAATCAATACTGACATATGAATTGCCACAAGATCCATATGAAGTCCAGAACGGCACCCAGGTAAAGGCCACAATCCCGATCGAAAGATGGTCTGTCGCCTTGTCGCAAAAAGCCGTTTAATCATTTCATCATAGATTTCTGCGGCTTGGGGTGAGAAACCCCCTAAATACTAACAGCAGTGCCCGAATTCACGATATCCGCAAGGAACAAATAATTTTCTTTGTACATGTGATGTTCACCATTGATGACTAGGTGATGTAGATGCTGATGTCGCCTTTTAGGTCTCAAGAGATTTGCCTAAACAAGTCGGCGGTTTCAATCGCAGGTTTCCAAGAGGTGGTTCTGCAAATGGTATCCCGCTGAATGCTTCGAAATTTGTATCCGTGTATCCGAAGACAGCCCCATCTTTGAAGGCTCCAGTTGGAGTTGGCGATGCAGCTCAAAGTACTGCATCGACATCATCGAGTGTCCCTCCAGCGGCTAAAAGCCATTCCAGCGGGATTGAGAACAGGACTGCTAGCGTATGGGCGCTTGACTTCCACCAATGGTCCGTATGAATGCTCCACTACATTTTCAGAAGGCGTAATCAGTGACATTGGTGTCGCAAAGGCTGGGCCAAGAAGCATGAAGGGTGGTGAAAATTTCGTCTCATAAACGCAAGTCAACGAAAATAATTGCGGACATCTGCTAATGTAACAGACCAGGGAAAGTAGTAGGCGCGAGCCCTTGAGTCTTTCTCCAAGTTCTCACAGAGAATTGAGGATATAGTCCTACGTCATTTTTGCTATGTGAAATGAATGTGTGGCTCGACACGTGTCCAGCTGCTCGTACAGAGATACGCCTCGCGTTGGTGAAGTCTCTAACATCGCTCATCGCTAACGAGATTATGGGGAGGGCATAGAAATATACAAGCTGAAGGCGACTGGTGGTGCTAGTCGAAGCGGTCGAGCGAATATGACTAAAGTTCGAAGATAGCTTTTCCAGCACGTACCACGGCTATTTTCCATAACATGTGATACTCAGCTATTCATGCAACCTATTATTATGCATGATAGTGGTCCACACAGGCATGATCGCATGCTTCCCCAGCTCTTTATTGTAGATCGGTCGCCGTTACAACCCCAGATTTGTCTTGCGAACATGTGGCCCTTGGTTATTTGCTGACAGACTATTGGCGAAAGCTTTAAAGAAAAAACTTGCGGATGTAGACAGCGGCGACTGCCCTAGCTAGATATTTCGGGGCGATTAAATAGTACAAAAGAGTGCACTCTTGTACTGTGTAGTTTGTCGTACCAAAGATGTTCGGCTACATGTGCGCATCCAGCTCGAACAGAGAGCATATTGCAACTGAACTTCGTAAGATTTTTAGAACAACTGGACGATGCCCAGGTAGCCTATTAGCCTGTAGGACGTGATGTTGATTCGTTACTTTCTGGTCCTCTTCACAAGTCCATCAAGTGTGCTCTGTCCCTTGCTAGCCTTTCTTTTGTGTCCAGCCTCTGTTTTCGACTGCTTCGAACCCGTAGCTGGCTTCTCTTTCTTGGGTGTCACGTCCTCAACGTGTGCATCTTCTCCTTCGGAACCTTCCGCGTCGACATGGCTAGTTTCCACGTCTCCGGCCAATGTTGCACCAATCGGACCTCGTTTCCCTTCAGTTGGACCCGAACCGTCATCGTCGAATAATGCACGCCACGTCCCATCCAAGACTTTGGGATCATCACCTTTCAGGCCCACAGCGTATGCTGCTTTCATTCCTTTAAGACATATATCTCGTCGCTCCGAGAAATCGAACATCGGTTTGGGATAAGAGGAGAACTCTTTGCCACCTTCACTCATCTTTGTCTCTTTTCCCTCATCCTTGATGAGGCAGCCCCATTTCTTCTGATCTGGTATTGGTGCCTTCCAAGGCTCATAGATGAACTTGTCCCCGAAATCTTTCAACTCTGGGACAAATTTCCTCACAAGCTGTCCGGTTTTGTCCCATTTCTGGCCAAATGCAACGGGGGAATACATGCGAAAGAATTGACTGAAAAAGGCAGTGCAAGACAGCCATTGCCAATTGCCTATATTGCAAGCTGCCTCGTGATCTATCAGCCATTCCTCAAAGACCTCTGCTCCACGTTCCCAATCGATGTAGCAGCCGCCTCGGGTGAGGAAACAAGCGACGGAATGTCTGCCAAGATGGTGGATCCAGCCTTCTGTTCGAAGTTGGCGCATAAGAGCATCAATCCATGGAAAGCCAGTTCGACCATATTTCCATCTCTTGAACCACTCTTCTGCTTGGTGATCATCGATCTGGTATTTGCCGGTGATGAGTTTCGTCTCCGGATCAATCTCGGAAGGCAGGTGCCATGGGATGAATCTACATTGAGAATTGCTTACAGTTTGGCCGAAAGCGAAACCTAGAGATGCTTGGGCTCCAAAATACATATCTCGGAATAGCAGTTGACCTGTTAATGAAGTGGGAGGAGTAGAGGCCTTTCCCTTGTAATTGTCAACGACATCTTGCACACGCCAATAGAATTCTCGACAGCTTAGTGATCCAAAATGAAGGTGCGGTGAAAGGAGTGTCGTGCTTTGAGGCTCGAATGCTGCAGGAGATGACTTTGGCTTCTCAAATGTGGCGGTATACTTCTCATCACTACTTATTCCGTCCAACGTCTTCAACGCGATTGACTCACCACCTTTATGAGAAGTTGTCGCAGTCTTGATTCCGAGCTCTTCGCAAGTGGGCACAGAAAAGTCGTCGTTCGGGCCAGCAATCTGGCTGTACGACTTATCGTCAGCGTTACGATGTGCAGCATTGTAATCTGGCGATGGTTCAGGCTGTTCGTGCGTAAAGCTCAATGATAAATCACCGGGATCTGGAACAGCCTTTGGTGCAGGTATTGGCCTTGAGATGTTCCCAAGTTTCTTTCCAGCCTGCTCCGAGTGAGTCTTGGGAATTTCCAATTATGGTCGCGCCACATACCGCTTGCACTTGATTGATAGTCATAGTTGGCTTGCCCCCATTCGCCTTGACCAACTCATCACTATCCCATAGAGTCCTTCCCGCAACTCGCAAGACCTCAACTCCAGCTTCTTTCGCCAATTCCATTACCTCCTCATCCCTTCCCCTCCCATAAGCATCCGTGTCTTTCTCGAAGACCAAATGACTGATTTTCCATTCCTTCCACAACTTCGGGAGAAGCGTTTGTGGTGCCTCTCTCAACACAAACAGTTTCGACTTCTTGTTGATCTGGGTGATTCTTGCTGACACATCTTTTTGGCAGTCAATCAGGAACTGCCATCTATTTGGCCCGACTCGTGCGCGGTATACATAATGCGGATCCCAACACCAAATGGGATAGAAGACCTCCGGCTCAAGATCCAGCGCGGCTTTCAGAGCGGGAGAGTCGTGAAGCCGAAGGTCGGTCCGAAACCAATATATCACTCTAGGAGGCATCTTGAACGAGGAAGTGACAGTTGACCGTTGATTTCAGATGGGAAGTGATGGAAGACGCGTCGAGGGAAAGACTGTGGCTGGCAATCATGGAACTAAATGACAATGAGGCGCTGATCTCGCGACTCGATACGAGCATTTAGCGACGCGAAGCTCTAATATAACATGCGCAGGGGACAGAGGACGCATCTTGGAAACACCTAGCGAATCTATGGCGCGGGTGATGCGTGGGAAAAGTCATGATCGCATGGCGAGGAACAAAGTCTAGAAATGGCTTAGCGCATCGCAACGGCGATTCAGCCTCAAGTTCTTGGCCGGTACAGCCTCATGCTATCTACCCTCATAGTTTCTCAATAGAAGTACGAACACCCTCTTTCCCCATGTCATTTCCCACTTCCTTCTCTTCTTCACTCATCTCAACACCAACAATCTCCACTGTCCTTTCATCCTCGAAAAGCATAGAAAGCTCCTCCAAAGAAAATCCCTTCGTTTCGGGGAAGAAGAAGTAGATTACCAGGATCTGACTCAAATTAGTGCATCCTCAACAAGCCGAGGAATATTCAAACTCACCCAAATAATCAACATGCCCAAGTAAAAGATATAGTAATAAAATCCAATACTGTCCAGCGCAACGGGGTTGACATACTGATTCACCGCCAACGCAATCTCGCCAACAGCAACAGTCAATCCCATACCCTTAGACCGGATATCAAACGGCAATATCTCAATGGTGTAAAGATATGGTAACGGATTGCAACCAATATTGAAAGCCGCGTCATAGAGGAAGAGGAACACAACGACAGTCCTAGCTGCGGCATCCGAGCCATTCTTCGCGTACATGGCACTGGCAATCGTAAAAGGTACATTCGCAAGCACCATACCAAAGAAGGAAGTAAGCCACAACGCACGGCGACCGATTCGTTCGGCCAGCAGAACACCAACTATGGAACAGAGAAGATTCCATA
Source organism: Venturia oleaginea (assembly GCA_013176395.1). Taxonomy (NCBI): domain Eukaryota; kingdom Fungi; phylum Ascomycota; class Dothideomycetes; order Venturiales; family Venturiaceae; genus Venturia; species Venturia oleaginea. The sequence continues at coordinate 1,959,992 of JABMLP010000005.1, forward strand.
TTTGTAATCCGCCATTGATTCCGGTGATCTGATCGGTGTTACTAATACCGATGCTGTTTAGTATAGGGGAGAAGTAGTATGCAATCACGCCTTGGCCGCTCCACAGCGTGAGCATGGGGACAATGATACAGATAGCGAAGCTCTTGCGGTTTGCCTTGGAGCGGAGGAGGTGTGCCCATGTTTCGGATTTACGCTCCGAGTCTATTCTAACACCAGCCGCGATTTCCTCGACTTCAGCGTCGACGAGTGGATCGGAAGTGACGCCATTGGCGTGGTATTTGTAAAGAACACATTTGGCATCTTCCTCTTTGCCATGAGCATGGAGCCAGCGTGGGGATTCGGGTATGAATGGTAGAGCCGCGATGACGAGGACAGAAGGAATTCCTTGTATCAAGGATGGGATGCGCCAGGACCATGAGTTTGCTATGTGGCCAGTTCCGAAAGTCGTCCACGCAGCGACGATAGATCCAACATACCATAGAAGATTGAACTGCATCATATTAACATAGGCTTCGAGAGTGGAAAGACACAAGAGCATAGTCCTCACCGAAGCACCAATTTGGCCACGCATGCGGGGATGGGCCACTTCATTGAGCAGACTGGGCCCTGCACAAAGGTTGAAACTTATCCCCACACCAATAAGAAAACGACCAACAATAAAGACTGCAGATCCTTGAGCACACGTCTGCACCACAGCTCCAGTCAGAGTGAACAAAGATCCAGAAAATAAACCCATCCTGCGTCCCCACCCATCAGTGACCAGTGGAGCAACAATGCCACCAACAACTCCTCCAACGAAGAGGATAGCCGTGATGAGACCAACTTTCGAGGCGTTTGGATGACCCATGGCTAGAAGAGGCTGTCAATCTCCAAGACATTCGCTAGGATTTTACAAGACAAACATTGTACCCAAGGTTCCATTGCCTGGAAACTTCCAACGACAGTTTCATCATAACCTGCTGTCATCTGAGAGATCAAAATACAACATTGCCAGAAGACAAGCTTGCGCAATCCTTTGTCGTGCCACCATCTCGAGTTCGTATTGTTCGCGAGACCAAGCGCGGTCAGAGGTTGTATGGGTAATGATGGGCTCATGGTAGCGACTTGAACGAGCTATATATTGCTTTCTACAAGACCAAGGAGACAAGCTGGATTTATATGCGTATCTCCCCGCAAACCCCAGGTATCCAGTTGGAGTAGTCTACTCGCTCCTTGGACAACAGATATGGAGACCACGATTGGAGATGCATCGGAAGCTTGTGGTACTTAACCTTCATACATCTAAGATAGGATCCTGCTGTCGGATAGCTGGCGTACTAACTGAGTGGATGTCTGTGATTGGGCGCCTACCCACCGTTATCAAGTCGCCACTTTTCTCGCCCGGGACTCGTGCGAGGATTGCGACCCCCTGCTGCGTCTGTGGGACTCGATAAAGAGCTTCCGCTCGTGGAGTTAGTAATTCATCCTGGAGACGCATATATCCGTTGGTATAAGTCGCTTGTAGCACCTCTCAAACATCGTGGGACTCCAGAATCATCTACCAAGTTTTTCAACCTATTACGACATGCCTCATTCCACAGCCCAGACAATTGACGACTCGAAAGGGCACGCAGACTGGCGCGATAACCTGTTCCGTGACGGATATGTGGTCATCAGTGGCCTGCTTGCACAGGAGAGGTGCGACAAATATATCGAAGACATGTTCTCGTGGTTAGAGAAGTTCCCATATGGCTTCGACCGAAACAACAAGGAGACATGGACCGAAGAACATCTACCAACGCACATGAAGTGAGTGTCCCACAGCCATCGAAAAAACAATTGTCTGACAGGAAAAGAGGAGGAATGTACCACGGCTATTCCGTACAGCATGAGCGCTTCATGTGGGAAGCCAGGCAAGAGCCAAAGGTCATTGAAGCATTCTCCAACCTCTGGGACACAAAGGAACTACTCGTCTCCTTTGACGGCATGAACCTGACATTACCGTCATCGACCAGAGCTGCTTCGGAACCGTGGCCTCACGTGGACCAATCTCCACTTCGGGTTGGCCTCCAGTGTGTGCAAGGCATTTTGAACTTTGCGCCAAATGGCCCAAAGGATGGAGGTCTGATAGTGATGAAAGGCTCTCATACCTTCACTCAAGAATTTTTCAAGACTCATGCTGGTGTTCAAGGTCGTGAAACCTGGGGCCCCACTGACTGGTTCGGCTTCGAACCCTCGGAGGTCAAATGGTTCGAGGACAAAGGCTGTAAATTGACCAAAGTTTGTGCTCAACCTGGAGACCTCATTCTATGGGATTCGAGAACAGTGCACTACAATGTTCTTCCTGAAACTGAGAACCTACGAGCGCTGATTTGTGAGTTTATTTCCGAACAATGAAGGTATCACAGCCGACTGACCCGCGCAGACCTCTGCTACACCCCCACTTCGTTTGCAACCCCAGAGGATCTTGCAGCCAAGGCAAAATATTTTGATGAGTTCAAAGGGACTGTGAGTCTTTACATGGGGTCCAGAGAGTGCAATAGCTGACCTTTCTAGACACACTGGCCTCATGCCAACATATTTGCAAATGGTGAGAAGAAACCCCGGCTGGGACAGACTGATATTGGCGAGCGGGATCGGCCTTTCGATGAACCAGAGCGGACGGCAAAGGTTCTTGAGCTCGCAGGGATAACTGCTTTAGAGCGAAATGCATAATCGCCATGGCGTGTGAAATGATAAAATAGCAGTAATGACATCGTCGTGCCAGAAGGTGATCGTCGAGCTCGAATACCCTTCATGTAATGTAAGACCTTTGAGATTCGAGTATTGCCACCGCTCGTGCGGCGATGACACTTTGATTCTTGACTCCATGTAGAAATTGTACACAACGTTCAATCTCTTCCGAGTATTTGCCTTGTTCATCGGAAGCGTGGAATCTCGCCTCAACAGCTAGAATGATGCCTGCGGAGAATAGCAGAACTGTGGTAGACCTGTGCACAAGTCAGCGGCCTCTCTGTACAACTGTGTCTTGAGAAAGATACCAAGGCCTATGTCGTGCTAACGATGGGTCAAAATGGGCTGACAAACTAATGATACCTTGGGCGGAACTCATGCAGATAGCTCTCGTGCGAGCAAATGTTCCCGGATCTTGGACCCATTGATCCTGTAGGACTCGGTTGATGACGATTCTGTAATAGAGAAGAGACAATGAAAGATTTAGTCTTTGCCACGCAATCCATGGATTGTGCTGTTCAGCCGTCAATGCTTCCTCCGTTGGTGCCTGTTGCATCAGCAGATGCGAAGGCAGTCCCTCGATGATTTCGGCGAGAGCTTCATCCGTTTGTAGGACCAATTTCGCAATCTGCCGAGTTTGACCATGTGTCTGTCGTAAGGATAACCGGAACGAGTGGACCAAACGGGAGATTTTGATCATCTGCAGATGATACTCGACTGGTCGTGGCAAGTTATTGAGCTCAACAGCTGCCATTTCCAGCTCATTGTCACCGACTATGGTGGGGATTTCAACGTTGAAATCTGCAGCAGTAATGCATGGAACGCGGTAGGGTACTGGTAACCACTCGCAAATGACCAATGTCCACCATAAACGCCTACGGACCTGTGTCATTATTGCCGACTCATGCAGATTGGCTCGATCATCGTCCATTCGCAGGGACTGTGCGATCCTGATAGCACTGGACCAAATCACACTTTGTAACTTGGAATCTCCCATATTGGTGAAAACAATGCCCAAAATTGCAATGGTCTGGACTGTTCGCATGTCGTGGTGACGGAGACAGTCTCCTTGATGAAGAAAATAGAGAGCCGAGTCATACCAATTGCGAAGGAGACTGATATCTGAAGCACCTGGGTTAGCTTCAGAGATCTGCATGAGCAAATAATAACACACCGGCAGAAGCTCCAGATGAGCTAGCCTCGTCTTCATCCATGAATATCAGT